>PVHT020000021.1:4915414-5054824 GCA_004024745.2 Catagonus wagneri
AAAAAAAAAAAAAAAAAAAAAAAAAAAAAAAAAAAAAAAAAAAAAAAAAAAAAAAAAAAAAAAAAAAAAAAAAAAAAAGAATGGAAGTAGAAGTCTGCCAGAACTAGGCATAATAATTTTTAAAGAGAAAGAGAGGATTCTTTTTAGACCGATCTTCAAGAAAATCCTCGTAACAAATTACTCAACGTTTAGGTAAACAGAAGACCTAAGAATCTAAAAGTAGAATTGTTTGGGGGAAATTTTTTCAATAATTTGGCTTTTGCATTTTCACATGACATCTGTGATGGGAATATTTTTATGTTTGCTGATAGTCATATATGATAGTGATATAATAGTCATAGCACTAAGCTGAGTTTAAATTTTCCTTTGACCATGCTATTTAATTTTTTGGGTTCTTTGTTACTCGTTGTTGGGATAATTTTCTGCGTGTTATAGAGAGCAGTCAAAAGTGAGTGGGTATGGCAGATTCTTGGCCAGGCTAAAATACATCTAGAAATTCCATTTGTCATTATTATCGATTATAGCGGAGAAAGTTGTCAACTGAATCATTAACTCAAGCAAACACGATCTCTCTCCTAAATCTTAAATTTAAGAGAGTACTGGAGGACTTCCCGTTGTGGCTTAGTGGTAACAAGCCCGACTAATACCCATGAGAACGGGGGTTCGATCCCTGGTCCCGCTCAGTGGGTTAAGGATCTCATATTATTGTGAGCTGTGGTGTAGGTCGCAGACAAGGCTCGGATCCCAAGTTGCTGTGACTTACGGTGTAGGCTGGCAGCTGCAGCTCTGATTCCACCCTTAGCCCAGGAACTTCTATATGCCACAGGTGTGGCCCTTTAAAAAAAAAAAAAAAATCAAACTGAGAAATACTACGCTAGAGGAGTCAGTTCTGCCCCCTTCTTCTGTGAGATTGGACAGTAGGGTTTGTTTTTATATTACTGTTGTTTTCCTGTAAATTTTCCAAGCCTGAGAGAAGAAAGCTTCCACTCTTTCAAGTGAAAGAGGTCCATGTAGTGAGGCTGACCAACCACATTTTACCTACTGCTTTAAAGAGCTTCCAAAACAGGGCTTTGGGTTGATGTTCTGAAATATTTAAAAAGAATAACCAATTTTTTTTTCATTTCTCTATCTCTAGTTCCCCTAGATGAAGCACATTTTCAATAGCACAGACATTTATGATAACAAACAAAATGTAATACCTTTGTGACCCCCATGACACGCCCAGTATAAGGCAGTGCTTCCAGCTTTGTCTAAGCCGTTAACACCGACTCGGTTGTCCAAACACTCTCTCAACCAGCTCAAGTTGCCTGAAAAAAATTCACATTTATAAAAACACATGAAAAAGGTTTCTAGATTGTTCTGTTTTGCTTCTAAATCAACTTCATCCTGCATAAATTTGTATTTGCAAAGGATTAATAAGCAAGTCTGAAATTAAAACCTGCCCTGTAATGCATTTGCTATGGTACATTTTGACTTCCAGTTTATTCAAGGAAATTTTTAACATCAATTTTTAATGGGAAGAGCTGCCTGAATGAGTCCATTTATTTTTACTCTGTTAAAAAAAAAAAAAATTTGGAGTCCCCTCTGTGGCACAGTAGGTTAAGAATGCAACTGCAGTAGTTCGGTTGCTATGGAGGTGTGGGTTCCATCTCTGGCCCAGCACAGTGGGTTAAAGGATCTGGCATTGCCATAGCTGTGGTTTAGGTTACAGCTGTGGCTGGGATTTAATCCCTAGCCTGGGACTTCCATATGCCACAAATGTGACTATTAAAAAAAAAAAAAAAAAAGGTGCTTTTTGTGTGTGTGTGTAAAATCCTGGAACTTTGGCGGGGGGTGGTAAATAGTCAAGCAGAGACCACTCATATTCATATTAAAAATGCATTTTCCAGAGTTCCCGTTGTGGCCCAGTGGACATGAACCTGACTAGTATCCATGAGAATATGGGTTTGATCCCTGGCTTTGCTCAGTGGGTTAAGGATATGGCATTGCGGTGAGCCATGGTGTACGTTGCAGATGTGGCTCGGCTCTGACATTGCTGTGGCTGTGGTGTAGGTCAGCAGCTGTAGCTCCAAATCGACACCTAGCCTGGGAACTTCCATCTACCACATGTGCAGCTCTCAAAAAAAAAAACATTTTCAGTTCTCAGAAGAAAATAAAAAACAAATAACCTACTTAAAGTTGCTGCTCTTATATGTTAAAGTATAACTATTAAAGTTCTCTTGTTAATACTGTAAATATCTGGCTTACAAAGAATTTTTAAAATTTCAATTTAGTTTAATTCTAGTTATGCACAATCCTAAATCAATGATTTCCTTTTGCACATTCAGATTTAAAAAAGATCTAAAATTGGAGTTCCCATTGTGTCTCAGCAGAAACGAATCTGACTAGAATCCATGAGGACACAGGTTTGATCCCTGGCCTTGCTCAGTGGGTTAAGCATCCAGTGTTGCCATGAGCTGTGGTATAGGTCACAGACGTGGCTCGGATCTGGTGTTGCTGTGGCTATGGTGCAGACCGGCGGCTACAGTTCTAGTACGACTCCTAGCCTGGGTACCTCCATAAGCAGTGGGTGAGGCCCTAAAAAAAAAAAAAAATCTAAAATTAAATGGGAGTTCCCATCGTGGCTCAGCGATTAACAAATCTGACTAGGAACTATGAGGCTGTGTGTCTGATCCCGGGCCTTGCTCAGTGGGTTAACGATCCAGCCTTGCTGTGAGCTATGGTATAGGTCGCAGACGTGGCTCGGATCTGGTGTTGCTGTGGCTGTGGTGTAGGCCGGAAACTGTAGCTCTGATTCAGCTCCTAGCTTGGGAACCTCCATATGCCACGGGTAAGGCCCTAAAAAGCAAAAATAAATAAATAAATTAAATTAAATGAAAGAAAGCTCAACGTGGCCTTACAAGAACTCCCCATTCTCTACAGCAGGGTTTCTCAACAGCGGCCCTATGGACATTTGGGGTTGGATAATTCTTTGTTGTGGGAGTTTTACTGTATACCGTAGGATGTTTAGCAACATCCCCAGCCTATATGCAAAAAGTGCCAGCATACCCCCACTACTAACAGTCAAAACGTCTCCAGACATTATCAAATGTCCCAGAGTTCACAGGGAGGAATTACCCTTAATGGAGAACCACTGATCTACAGGATAAAGTTCCAAGTGCAAGTTCCATCCCTAGTGCTCCTTCCTCCCCTGCTGCATCTTCACCATACATGCTTGTACTACACCAACACTCTCCCAATGCTAGACCGCCAAGAACACCCCGTCCTCTGCCCTCCTTACTCATTCTGGCCTCTAGAGCCTGCCTAACTGAAACACACTTCAACTGCTATTCTTATCACACTATCTTTTTTTTTTCTTTTGCCTTTTGTCATTTTAGGGCCACACCCATGGCATGTGGAGGTTCCCAGGCTAGGGGTCTAATCGGAGCTACCACTGCCGGCCTACACCACAGCCACAGCAATGCCAGATCCAAGCCGCGTCTGCGACCTACACCACAGCTCAGGGCAATGCCAGATCATTAGCCCACTAAGCAAGGCCAGGGATCAAACCCGCAACCTCATGGTTCCTAGTCGGATTCATTTCCGCTGAGCCACTATGGGAACTCCTTTATCACACTACCTTATAATGATCTGCTACACACATCTCTCCCCCTTCAAACTCCGAGCTTGGGGAATCACAGACCATGCCTTTCCACTTGCCACTAAGCAAAGCACAGACAGGTAAAGCACTCCCAAATATTTGTGGACTGACATTCTGAAAATTAAAACCACACATTTCTCTAAAGTGAAAGCAGGCAGTTCAAAGACTGCCTCTAGGGAAGGCAAGGATTTAACTGGGAAGGGAACATTTATGGGAGATAGAAACGTTCCAGATCTTGATCTGAGTGTTGGTTACATGGGTGTATATATTTGTCAGATTCATCAAACTAGATAATTAACATCTATGTGTTTTACCATACTGTGTATCGCAGTCAAAAAGAGTCACACCTACCTCTTTTTGCAGCTTCATGCAATGGATTGTCAATAGATTCTGCCTGTTCAGCCACTAGATTGAAAAGAGAAAGGACACACCAATTTGAGAGGCCACCCAGAGGGTTCCCTTCCCCAGCTTCAGAAGTGCCATGAGTGCCATCATACAGCTTCCCTTGCTTAATGTGGATTAAAAAAAAAAAAAAGGCAGATAATCAAAATGATGTTTTGTGCTTTGAAAGAAGCTGAATTATGTGTCAAATGAAACCAGGCTAAAACAATAACCCAGCAATTAACTGGGAGTATAAATAGAAACAAACATAGCAATTAACTGTGAAGCATGAATAAAAACAACAACAAAAAAAGTATGAACAAAAACAGATCCAAGGTCTGCACACCACGTTACTCAAGTATTTCACAAACAAATTTAGTCAGGAAACTGCAAAAGAAAGCACTTGATGTTCATTTTTACATACTATAAAAACATCCTGCTTTGAAGATGGCTGAAAAGAATTGTCTCTCTTGTGTACATATGAGGAATGAGGTAAAGGGGAAATATTTTGCTTTCTGCATTCAGAAAGGGCAATCAGCACACCTACCCGCCTCTACAGAAGGTGTGTTCACTGCTGTTCTAGAATCAGTTAAGAGTGACCACATGAAGCCTATTGTCCAAGTGACTTCGGATCCACCCCCCCTCCACCACCACAAAGGGCTGTGGACACCCCCTTGGCTACCAGGTATCTAAAGCAACAGAGAAATATTTTAGACTCTCAGTGTCTATAACCAGCTGGGAATGGGGTGCACAGTAGAAGTTTATTTGGGATTTCAAAGGTCAGAGGAGTGTAGAAACATTTGACGTCATTTGAAATCCAGAATGGTATGGCCCTTATACTGGTAAGTGGGACCCCTGCGTTGAGCCACAGGCTTCAGCCTCACTCATTCCCCTCTACTCTCCCTTCCTCACCTCCCCTCTACTCTCCTAGGAGGTTTTAAAGTAACTTCCTGAAATCTCCTAAGTCCCCTTCCAGTGTTTGGAACTGGTGCCTGATGTCAGCCCAACTGGTCTAAGGATGTATCTAATGCTCAAGTCCAAATGAACCTTAGAAGTGATTTAAATCAAACCCTCTCATTAGACAGGTAAAGAAATGGTCCCGGGGCAGCAGTTAAGTGCCTTAACTAAGGTCCGTTGTTGTTACAAAATGGAAGAAGAAGGATTAAGACCCTTGTTTATCAATCCTGTGGGCTTTTTACTATACTCTGCTGATTTCTCTGAAACACTGTTTCATAGAAGCAGCTTCATGGCAAGGCTAATCTCATGGCTCAAGCTCCTCAAACTGCTCTAACACATTTAAAGAACGTCACCGCCCTAAACATTAATTAATACACAAGGCAAGATTACTTCATCATAAAAGGGTTAGTCTAAAAAACAACAACACAACAAAAACCAAAAAGGAAGGAAAAGAAAAGAAAAAGAAGAAAAATGTTGTAAGAGTTGAATGAAATAAAACCACAAGCATTTCCTTGGAAACAATGGGTTCTTTCTAGAATGTTAGAATGCATTTTCTTAAGCCAAGGAGTCAAGTTCAAGTACCTCCAGTGTCCACGACCACTTTATTAAGGGGAGGCTCAGAGTAGAAAATCCCTGAGCCTGGCAATGACTCCAATGATTTCTCCGACACAGCACAAAGCAGAAAGGCCTCAAGAATCAGACAAATGAAAGTGCACAAAGTAAACCCCAAGTAAAGCCACTTCAGCCAGGCTTACCGTAGTTGCTTGGAATCAGTCCAGTCCTGCCTTTGGAAGTGCCTTTCCACCAATTGGTATCACTCTGGTCAAAGAAGAGTTAGATTAGGTAGCACCTAAATAGCGATGTTCTGGTCACATGCCATCACTTTTAAAACCACGTGGCTTTTTTTTTTTTTTTTCTCATTTTCATGGGGCAGAACAGAAAATATTTTTGTTTTGTTTTGTTTTAGGTAAAATACAACACACTTCCAACTCAAATACAGAGTTACTGCTCTACCAAGTGCCGACTGGCCCTGGTCACATTGATTAAGCTTCCTTACTCCCTAGTTACTGATTCCCTTTATCATTAAAGTCTAAATATACACACATCTGTCTGTAACAAATCGAATAAACTTTGTTGGAGAGCCTCAACAGTCAAACAAATCAAATGGAGATGATATGAAAGAGAAGGAAAAAAGTTACATGTAGTTTAGACTATCTATAGGATTTATTTTGTCCAGAGTCTAACTTCTCTTAGTCTCAAAAAAAAAAAAAAAATATATATATATAGGTGTATATATATATACACCTATATATATATGTCTTTATTTAATCTTTGTTTTTCGGTAACTTTTTATTATAGAAAAATTCAAGCCTATACCAAAGTCAAAAGATAGTATAAGGAATACTCATGCCCATTTCCCAACTGCATGAATTATTTACTCATGGCCAATACTGTTTCTTATATATACGTACCTACAACTTCCTTCTCCTTCAGATTATTTTGAAATAAATTCTAGACTTCATATTATTTTATCTATAAATATTTCAATATGAATCTCTGAAAGATAAGGTCTTTTTCAAAGACATAATACTAATACTATTATCACAGCTTAAAATTTTTCAACACTAATTCCTTAATATCACCAAAGACCTATAATATCAAATTTTCCAATGTCTCATAAGGGCCTTATGATAGATTGGTTTACCTCTTCAATCTCTTTTAGCCTATAGGTTCCCCTTTCACTTTTTTTCATTCCTTCCCAATATACTTATTAAACAAACTAGTTTGTTTTAAAGCGTTTCAAACAGTCTGGATTTTGCCCATTGCATCCCTTGTTATCAAAACTGTTCCTCTGCTTCCTATGTTGCCTATAAATTGACATGAGTTCTAGAGGTTTAATTAGATTCAGATTCAATTTTTTTTAGCAAGATTGTTCTATCTGTAGCATTGCTTCTTCCACCAGGAGATACACAATGTCTGGTGGTCTCTCTTTTTGTAACATTAGGAATCACGGATGAGCACTATCTGGATCCATTTTTTCTTAAGGGTTGCAAAACGGTGACTTTTCATCATCCCTTCTTCATTTAAATAACTAGAACATTAGTTTAAAGAAAAACTTTCCTTCATCAACGCTCAGGTTACCCAGAAAAAAGTTCATAGAGAAAAGGCAGAATAAATTCTGATTCTTTCCTTAACAGTTGTCAAAATAAAAAGTTGGTACCCTAGCATTCTCTCAGGCTCACCAAGCATGTTTTTGTTGTTAAGTATCACTGGAGCTCATGAATTTAAACATAGTAGGTATGTCTCAATCCTTAGGATTGTTGCCCTAATTGCCAAAATTGTCCTATCTTTGAGTAGCAGCAGTCTTTTCAACACAGCTCCTGTGTCTTTCCAGCCTGACCCTCGTAGTCTTTGATAGCATCCTTGCTTTCTAGTAACATCATGTCTTGGGATTATCTTGTTCCTTTGCTGCCCCCGACCTGGTACCAGACATTTCTCAAAGGAACTCTGTTCCTTTTAATGGGAAATAACATATTTATTATTGGGTTGGTCTTTTTTTGTTTGTTTTTTGGGATTTTTTTTATTTGCTTGTTTTTTTTTTTTTTGCCTCTTCAAAGGACAGAGCAGAACATATTTTTGTTTATTTTATTTTAGATAAAATACAGCACACTTCCAATTCAAATGCAGAGAGAGCTACTTAACCTCGTTGATCTTACACCTATCTATATCCTTTCTTGCAGTCTGGAAATCTTGGTTTTTTCCTCCATCTCTGACCTAACAACTCATTTGCTCTAAACCACTACACATACGCAACAACGTCAGAATAACAACACCAACACTTCTCCAACAACTTTCTGATAAAAAACAGTTTACAATTTGGGAGTGGCAGTTCTTTTTGCTTTTCATAATATTTTACCAGATATGCTCAGTTGAAATGCTGAGTTTTAAAGTCACTTGGAATAGTTCCTCTCTATGTGTTATGCCAAATACCTCTGGGGTACAATTAAGTTCATTTGATTCATTCTGCTTCTAATTTTCAGGGATTGCTTTTTAACATTTAATTTAATTTTAGAATCATGCAGAAGTTTACCAGACTCCAAAGTCAGATCTCCTAGACAAGGCATAATTTTTTTTGTCAAGTGTATATTCCATTTACGTTCCTCTACCCTATTTCCCCTCCCTCACATAGAATAAACTTTTTAAATTTTATGGTTCCTTTTCATTTTAAACTGAGGAAAATAAAAATATGTATATCTTCTCACCACTTCTTAGATAAGTAAAGGCATACTATCCAGGTTTTTTCAACTTGTCTTTTTTTTTTTCACTTAAATTAGTCCATAACAACATATAGAGATATTCCTTATTCCTTATTATAGCTGTATAATATTCTGTTTGCAGATAACAGCAAAGTTTATTCAACTCTTTTCCTATTGATGGACATAAGGGCTACTTCCAGTCTTATGCTATGACAAGTTGTGCTAAATGAACAGACTTAGGGGTATGTATTTCTATACAGATACACATGTAAATACTGTACAATATTACAGCTATACAAATAGTTTTATGCATCTTTAGTTCATACATGGAATTACAAAATATTATCTGGGCTTACCATGTCAGTAATGTAGATGATATCACCTTCTTCAAAGTATAATTCATCTGGCTAAAAACAAAATTAAGTTTTACTACGTTTGATTTTTCATGAATTAGAATACAATGATAATTATACAAATTCCATATCTGAAAATTTCCTTATACACAGTATAATTTTATATGCTTAAGTATGTGCTAAACCATATAACAAAACATTACTGACAGGCTAACACAGGTATAGAAAGCTGATTTTTCACATGGTAAACTTCAAAAAGTTAATATAACCAGTAAGAATTACACAGACACATACACGCATCTTACATTCTTTCACAATGAAAGCAAGGCATTTTTATATCAAAACAGAATATTAATAAAACTTCCCTATAGAAATTTCAAAACGTGACATACATTTTTTCATAAATGGATAAATATCTAGAATTAAAGCCATGAAAAAAATAGCTAAAAGCTTGGCTCTCTCCTAAATGATCAGGCTTCAGTCCTTAAACACTTTCCTGTCAACATCTGCTATCTACTTATTTTGAGAAAGCCATTATCCTCTCACTTAATGTTTAGAGAGAATTAATATTTCATATATGAGAATAGTTAGTACATAATTCAAACACTGATAAAGCTAAGGCATTGAAAGATATGAAGCAGTAACTTAGTCTAGACCATAAGCAGCTTTAAGGGGTTAACTGACTCTACAGACAATATGTGCTCTTGGACCAGCCAAATGTCCTAAAAACTCTGAATAAAGCCAATAACTTTAATTAAACATCTTTTTCCCATCAGTAGATAACACCTATCAGCATGACTTTATCTGTAAATAAGATTATGTCCATTGAGAGCTAGCTTCAGATATTGGGAAATGTTTATACCATCATGTTGAGTGAAAAATGTAGTGCACAAAATTTCACATAGGATAAGATCATAGTTATGCATGATATATGTATAGAACATCTTCCAGTTTTCTAACATGGGCACATATTACTTTCATAACTTTGGTTAAAAAATATTTTTACAAAGGCTTTGATTTTCTGAGTATACTAACTGTGCCTTACAAATGAAATTATGTTAGTGAAACAAATTATTTCATTCATTCATTTTCCTTTTGTTTATCTCCTCTCTGAGTTGCACACTAGGACAGTAAATGTGATTCTGTGCCAGTAATTTATTTAGCTTCAAAGATGATCTATATTATTATTATTACAACTATTTCCCCTGAATATAAACAAAGACTCTATCAGCTATATTATGCTTTAAGCAACCACATTCATAAATATTTAGACGCAATATGCATTCAAATATAAACATTAGCAAATGATCATTAAAAAAACTAAAAAAGTCTGAGTTCCTCTAAAAACCACTTTCTGAAGCATTTGTTGCAATTACACTTTGATTTATAGAAACCAGACTTACACAGAGCACATCTATGCAAAATCAGTTGATTCTATGTAGATTCAAAGACATCCATTTTAGTATTATTGGAAATAGGCATTTCGAAGGGAAAAAAAACTAAAGTCTTCTAAGATTTTCTCTGACTTTTCTCTAAAATGTTCTGATGATCTGCAATCACTATTACTACCAATATTTGATGGTTACAGAAATCAATTAGGGAAACAAAACCATTTACTTTAGCATTTCCCTGCTGCAAACTGGCTCACTTCTCAGAGTCCAGAAAGGACTCGCCACCACAGCTGAACACAGTGGCCATCCCTACAAGGTTGGCTTCACTGGCAACTGGAACACCATCTGACTATCTTTCCATTAGATGGCAGAAAGGAATGGGAGGAGAATGACGTAAGATGTAAGGAAGTACAGAAAATGGAATATATGTAGACATTTGGCATTTTGGGGGGTGTGACCGAGCATCCTGAAATTATGAAAGAGTTCAATGTCTTGAAGAGATCTTTCTGGCCTTAAAGTCATCTTGGACCACTCTCGTTCTGCACTTAACCTTGGAAGAAAGAGCTAACCTTGCCCACTGATGTCCAACAATGAATCCTCCTCAGTCTCAGTGTGTACACTGAAGGAAGGAGTCATCTCTACTTACAGTTTTGGCCTCTTCTAAAATTACAAAAGTCAAGTTTATCTAAATTTCCATATTTAATAAGATCACTCACCCTTGAAACAAAAAAGTACATTTAGAGAAAGGACTGAATAAATAAACAAAGAATATACACACCGATCCCTGTAATTAGTCTTCCTCATTAAAAAAGCCTGGAAGAATGGGAAGTGTTTCATGGGTCCAGGGTCTTCCTTAGCAGGTAATGAAAATGTTTTGGAACTAGAGGGAGGTGATGGCTGCCCAAAACTGTGAATGTACTAAATGCCACTGAATTGTTCACTTTTAAAAGGTTAATTTTGGGAGTTCCCATCGTGGCTCAGTTGTTAATGAACCCAACTAGTAACCATGAAGTTGCGGATTCAATTCTTGGCCTCGCTCAGTGGGTTAAGAATCCATCATTGCCATGAGCTGTGGTACAGGTCGCAGACACGGCTTAGATCCCGTGTTGCTGTGTCTGTGGCTAGGCCTATAGCTATAGCTCTGATTTGACCCCTTGCCTGGAACCTCCACATGCTGCGGGTGTGGCCCTAAAAAGACAAAAGACAAAAAAAAAAAAAAAGGTTAATTTTACATTATATGACTTTTACCTCAATTTTTAAAAAGACAATAAAGCCAAGAACAGTTAAAATCTTACAGTCTTTTAAATAATTCTTGTCCTTTGTGGTCTGGTAAAGTGCATGGTTTGGAAAATGGCACAAACTACAGTCGTTTTGAAACTTCTCAGTGCCATTTCGGGTTTTAAATTAAAGGTTGCTGTTCAATAGTAGTGTCTGCCTCAGCCATCTATTAGATCAGATTTGTTTTTCAACTGAGGCAGCAACAACAGGAGGTCGATTTCAGCCAGGTTAAAAAAAAAAAGGTCTATTTTTTCATCCTGAGAAAAGAGAGTAGATGGTTTATTTTCTTTTTAATCAATAGCTCCCAGACACACAATGCTACTCCCTGTAAAATATCTCCTTCCAAAGAAACTAGGGGTAGTTTTTCCTAACCTAGCTGAGGAGGTAGTCTACTCAAGCCTTCAAACTGCTTGGGCAGCATGGACAACCAGGTAACTTCGTGACTTTAAAACTTGACAGATTTTTACTTCTAGTATTCACACTCTGCATTAGGAAACCGCTTGCAGGACATTTAATGTAAATTGTTCAATAAGGATCTATCTGCCTTTAAATCCTTGGTGTCATATTCATGGAACAGAAGTGGGAAAAGAGTGACACAATCAAGCAAGCACTTCTCTATTTCTAGTTTCTTCTTTGGTTTTTAACCACATTCCTCTTTTACTCGCTCCTTGAAGAACCTCCAGCTATCAGAACAAGCACATTCTTGGCCACTGGGATATTACAAGGATGAGTACAAACTTGGTAACGTATATCCTCATTCCTGTTCCATATATCCTTGGTAACATCTCATTCTCACGGCATTAATGAGGTTGGTTTGTGAAAAGATATTTTATGAAAAATTTTGGAAAGACTGATATCTTTTTGAAATTTTTCAGATTTGTCAACCCGGAGCCCCAAGAATTAATAAAAAGAAAAAAACTAAAACAAATCAAATTCTCCATAGATGATTTTATTTAACACCGAATAGTATCATTATGTGCAGACACTGGTCTAAACACTTACAGATGTTAACTAATGTAATCCTCACCAGCAGCATTGCGAAGTGGGTGCTATTCTTACCACCACATTAGAGATGAGAATCCTAATCAAGGCTATAAAGCAGGTCAAGGTAGAGCCTGAATTTGAACCAGGACAGTCAGATTCTGGGGTCCATGCCCTTCAGCACCACCTATGCTTTCTTTCACACATAGGCATCAGGCATAGCCATTACTAGTCACCATGGTATCATGACCAGGACCATGGAAAATACATGTTGTTTCCCCTGATCTCAGCCCCACATAAGGCAATATAACAAAACCAGCTGCAGCAGCACCTTATACTTAACCTCATTTGATCCTCACAACAACCTATTAAGCAGGGCTGGGTTGTGGGTATAATTTCCATTTCACAACCAGGCTCAGAGAGGTTAAAGGACTTACTCCAAACCACATAGTTGTGAGTGGTAGGGCTGGGCTCCTACATCAGCTTTTGGGCTCCTTCCTTTACATACAGTGCTGTAAACCTAGAGGAGCCCAGAAAACCTTACATGAGAGTGGAGGGTCTCGCTGGTTTCCTTGTAGAGATCATCATACCTCCAGCATTGTTCTCTTTCCATCAGTGCAAATTTACACTGTCTATCCAGTCCTGCAAGGCCTCTATATGACACTTTATTGCATTCACGGTTACATAAGAAGTAAGAATCAAACAGGACTGAGCAGAGCCAGGACTATCTTGCCATCAAGCAAGACAGAGGAGATATGGGTTGGCAGAAGAACCACGAGTGACGAGCTTTCCAGTGTCCTACTTGTTCAGTGGATCACCAAGACTGGAATTGGGCACTGCTGTCCCTCTCTTCTGAGGGTGGTACAGCTAAAAACTGGACCCAGGGTACTATGCACATCAGCAATAGTCTCAGAGTCCAGCTCAGCCCTTCCAAATTGCCTTGCTCAATGACTTTAACAAGGCCAGGAGAGTTTAGGATGTACTGGGGGACACCTATCCCACTAGAGAAGGTGGCTACTGGTCTCGGGGGATAAAGACCACTCTGAGCGTGTCCAACAGAAATTCTCTTTCAGAAAAAGAGTGTAAGACTAACCTAGTTCTGGGTTGATATTCAAAATATTGAACAATTGGAACATCATGGGCACTTAACCAGTCAGGAAGGCTTATGGGACCTAGAGGGCACCTGCTCAGCCTGATGCTCCCCTTTAACATCTGAACTGAGGGGAGATGGAGAGGGGCAGAGTACAGGAGCAGCAGGGTATGGGCAGTCCATACTGACCATCCAGTACACACGGGATGAATTAGCAGCACTGCTCTGCAGCCTAGGATCCTTGGGACCAAGGATATTAAAAATTACATGTCAAGGAGTTCCCGTCGTGGCGCAGTGGTTAACGAATCCGACTAGGAACCATGAGGTTGCGGATTCTATCCCTGGCCTTGCTCAGTGGATTAACGATCCTGCGTTGCCGTGAGCTGTGGTGTAGGTCGCAGACGCAGCTCGGATCCTGCGTTGTTGTGGCTGCGGCGTAGGCCAGTGGCTACAGCTCTGATTAGACCCCTAGCCTGGGAACCTCCATATGCTGTGGGTGCAGCCCTGAAATGACAAAAGGCAAAAGGCAAAAAAAAAAAAAAAAAAAAAAATTGCTGTTAAGGGAGTTCTTGTCGTGGCACAGTGGAAATGAATCCAACTAGGAACCATGAGGTTGCAGGTTTGATCCCTGGCCTCGCTCCTTGGGTTAACAATCCGGTGTTGCCATGAGCTGTGGTGTAGGTCGCAGACGAGGCTCAGATCTAGTGTTGCTGTTGCTGTGGCTATGGTGTAGGCCGGCAGCTACAGTTCGGATTAGACCCCTAGCCTGGAAACCTCCATATGCCGTGGGTGAGGCCCTAAAAAGAAAAAAAGACAAAAAAAATAAAAGAAATTAAAAATAAACAAAGTGAGTGGTGTCATTGTATGGGGAAGAAGCACAATGGTGGACTACATGACGCCAAGTTGGGGAGGTCAGCAGATCAACCAAGGGGCTCAGCTTTCATAGTTGTGGGAAGTGGCCGGGCACCATTCCTGTGAATTATTTATGGCTATCAAAGAAAAGACAGACCATTTAGGCTAGAGGAGGTATCTAAATGAAGTCACCTTCGGATTTTACACCACTTTTAAATTGGAAAACTAGAATACTTACAGTTCTTGGTTCAAATGTATAAAGAGCTCTGAATACTTTAACTTGCCCTAAAAGAGAGAAAACAAAAAACACATGATCAATTCCTTCATTTCTAAATCTTCTCTGAATAGTATTATCCTTAATGTTTTTCAGAATTTCTTAGCTAAAAGCCTGTGTGAGAAGTTTATTTTGGAATTAAGTGCTTTTTCCCCATCGGAAGTATTTTTTAAAATATTTGTTAAGTGAAAACACGAATAAACACACACTTTTGCTTCCCCCTCTCAAACAATGGGAGCTTCCTAATTATTTGTACTTAGTTTCTGTCCTATATAGAGCTTTTAAAAATAGAACGGTAAATGTTTAACATAAAGAGTTACTTAATGTGACAATCGACAATGGCTATATATTTTTAAATCCATGGTTTTGATTTTATATCTTCCAAAAGAAAAGAAAATACCAGGGAGAAAAACAGTACCTGTTAGAGAAATCTGTGATCATTAAACACAAAACAGAGTGCAGTAACTGTCCAAAGATGAGGACATGTTCACGACAGCTGTCCTCTGGTCTGCCTCCATATGCCCCTTCACTGATTTACTGATTTACTGGCCTGTTTCATTGGAGGGCAGGAACCCTGACTTGTTTAATCTCCCGGCACCTGCCTGGCCTATAGTATGAGCTCACTAAATGCTTACTAAATAAATATATAAGCAAAAAAAAAACCAAATTCAAACAGTCTAGTAAAAAGATATCAAAACAGAAAAACTAGCTACTTAACTTGCTAACAGTTCACTTTCAGGACCGTAAGAACCTTTAGAGATGACCACCTAGTCTAAGAGCAGCATTCAGAACAGTGTCCCAATGGTGAGACCTAGGAAGACCACTTCAGAAACTACTTACATTTTTTAAAAAAAAGAAACTATTTATATTTTTATCTCAAGTCTTTTTCATTCCTATTTTAACATGTTTTAATATACAATAGCATAGGAGTTCCTTGGTGGCCTAGTGGTTAAAGGATCTGGCATGATCACTGCTGTGGCTCAGGTCACTGCTGTGGTGGAGGGCCTGCCACATGCTGTGGGTACGACGATTACATATAAAACAGCATGACGAAATACATATGCACAACTTATAAATATATTTATTGGGAGTACTCAAAAACTTCTACTGATTGAATGTTCAGCATTATGAGGCAACTCCTTAGACCATTATGTGAGAGAACGTTCTCTCTGTGGAATGCTCTAGGAAAAAACCTTCACATACACAATCCTATTTAATCAATTAATGTTGGGATGTTAGACTTTTGTGGGTCACTTTTAATGCATATTTTAAAAAAGTTCTGGGCCTTAGTTTACCCCATTCTCAAACCTTAGTCAAAATAGAAAGGAAAGAATGCCAAGAAACAGGCAGATGTTAAGAATCCAACTGCAGTGGCTCGGGTCACTGAGGAGGTGTGGGTTCAATCCCCGACTCACTGCAGTGGGTTAAGGATCCAGCATTGCTGCAGCTGTGGTTTAAGTCACAGCTGAGGCTCAGATTCAGTCCTTGGCCTGGGAAATTCCACATGCCATGAGTGCAGCCATAAATTTTTTTTAGAAGTCTGAAAACCAGAGTTTAAACCAGCACTGTCCAGGAGTTCCCTTGTCGCTCAGTGGGTTAAGGATCCAGCATTACCACTGCTGTGGCTCGGGTCACTGCTGTGGCATAGTTCAGTTCCTGGCCAGGGAACTTCAACATGTAGCAGGCAAGGCCAGAAAGGAAAAGCAAAAACAGCACTGTCCAGTAAAACCTTATGCAATGATGGAAAAGTGCTACATCTGTGCTATTCACATAGAGCTACTGAGCACTTGAAATGTGGCTAGTGTGACTAAGGAACTGATTTTTAAACATTATTTAATTTAAATTAAGTTATATTGCCACAAGTGGTTTGGCGGCTAGCATACTCAAAGATGCAAGTTTAGAGCATTAGAAAACGGGAAATGATGTAACGTCCATTAAGAAGGGACTATGTAAATCAACCTGATTCATCCACATGATAAGAGTCATTTAAAAAGAATGCTGCAGACAGACCCACAGACACTGATGCAGCAAAAAGTCTGCAAAATCCTCTGTGAAAAAACACGTTATAGAAGAGTATGCCAAGTACCATCCACTTATGTTGACAGTACACACACATTTGGAGTGACAGCACTGATTATGGGAATCCTCACATTCCACTCCACATGTACTGTTTAAATTCATTACACTGAGCATGTATTACTCTTATTGCCAATGAAAACAATAAAGATACTTTCACTAGGGGCAAGGAGGGGTGGGAATTTTCCTTCTAAACGCCCTAATATAGAAGAGCCGCTCCAATCCTGTTACTTACTATGTCCGTAAGAAAAGATTATTTTTGCGGTCTGAATTCCAGTGTCACTTCTAGAAACAAACTGAAAACTTTTGTTGTTGTTGCTTGGAGTTTGCTTTTTTACTCCACACCCTTAGGCCTAAGAAAGGAAACTTTAAACGGAAGGAGAAGCTGCCAGGAGAAATATTTTCTGCTGACCTGTCTCTCTGAAAGAGGAGATTAGCTATCTTGATTATTTCAAATTTTCCAAAGAGAAGTTCACAAGGAAGCAGTCTACTTGTGACCAAAATCAATAGTGACGGAACTTTTTGCTCCTTTGAGAGAAGGACGGTGATGAGATGGGCTAATTTTGGAAACATGATCCAATGCCAACTTAATGAGCTTAGATAAAATTCAATATAAATTAAACTGAAAAAAATTACTTGGGGTGTGACTAAGCCGCTAATTTTCATAACTACATCTTTTACAATTGTCTTACTTAAAATGTTAAAAGGGGAGTTCCCGTCGTGGCTCAGTGGTTAACGAATTGACTAAGAACCATGAGGTTGCGTGTTTGATCACTGGCCTTGCTCAGTGGGTTAAGGATCCGGTGTTGCCGTGAGCTGTGGTGTAGGTTGCAGACGTGGCTCGGATCCCGCGTTGCTGTGGCTGTGGTGAAGGCCAGCAGCTACAGCTCCTGTTAGACCCCTAGCCTGGGAACCTGCACATGCCGTGGGTGCAGCTCTAGATAAAGGCAAAAAGACAAATAATAATAATAATAATAATAATAATAATAATAATAATAAAATGTTAAAAGGAAGTTCGAGATTTTGCCTTTTTTTCTTTTTTTAAAGGCCTCACTTGAGGCATATGGAGGTTCCCAGGTTAGGGGTCGAACTTGAGCTGCAGCTGCCAGCCACAGCCACAGCCACAGCAACACCAGATCTGAGCTGCATCTGTGACCCACACAACAGCTCCCAGAAACACCGGATCCCCAACCCACTGAGCGAGGCCAGGGATCAAACCTGTATCCTCATGGTTACTATTCGAGTTCTTTACTGCTGAGCCACGGCAGGAACTCCCTATTTGCACTTTGATTTATACTAAATAGGGAACATCAGGCAACTCTTTAGGCCATTATGGAATGCTCTAGGAAAAAACCTTCACATACACGATCCTATTTAATCAATTAATGTTGGGATATTAGACTTTTGTGGGTCACTTTTAATGTATATTTTTAAAAATTCTGGACCTTAGTTTACTCCATTCTCAAACCTTAGTCAAATAGGAAGGAAAGAATGCCAAGAAACAGGCAGACGTTATGAAAGGACAGCATAAAAAGGAAAAACAGATGATTTTCATGATTACACTTCACCAACTCTGGATACAGTCTCTCAAGAGAATAGTAATTAATAGTACTTAATCCATTGATCATTTTTATATCATATTTAATTCAACAGTGTGTGTGCTGTTCTACAGGTGTACAGGTTTACACACAGAACTAAAGGGTACTCTGTGTTTCTAAGTCTGTCCTTGCAGACAACTAAAAAAAATGATAAACATCTTATGAAATCAAGAACAGGTGCCGATAAATTCAAATGTGTTTAATGGAGGCAGATTCACAAATATAAAATAGCTGTGTTTTTGTATATGCAGAAAGCCTAATCAGGTACTTCTTTAGGGACCCTCTACCTTGATTATTTTCCCATGGAAGTCTGGTTACATACAACAAAGGGAAAAAGTGGAGCTGAGAAGTCACCCTGGAATTCACCCTGAATTAAGACTGGAAACAGAGCGTCCATGAGGACGCAGATTCGATCCCTGGCCCCGCTCAGTGGATTAAGGATCTGGTGTTGCTGTGAGCTGCGATGTAGGTCGCAGACGCGGCTTGGATCCTGCATTGCTGTGGCTGTGATGTAAGCTGGCAGCTGTAGCTCTGACTGGACCCCTAGGCTGGGACCCTCATAGGCCATGAGTGGGGCCCTAAAAAGAAAAAAGAAAAGACTGGAAATGGGCCCAGTCTTTTGCCTGATGCTTTATGTGAAGCTCATAAACATGAACTAGCACGTGAACGGTATTAAGGATTTCAGTAGGGCTGCCTCTGGACAGGAGCAAGATAGGAAAATTCCCATCACAACAGTAGCAGTTGGCTCCTTACCTTGCCAGGCACGCCCTTGGCTTTTCTCTGCAACCCCACCCAGCCCCTGCAGAGAAGGGCTGAGTCCACCAGTCATAGCCCAACAGTATTTTCTTCCGGAGTTAGGCTGACAGCCACCAGCGCCCCGCACCCAACTCCCGTTCCTCCCAAAACACACACACACACACACACACACACACACACTTCAATAAACTAATCCTTGTCCACAGCAGCCGAGGCTGACAGAGCGAAGGGGATCCAAGACCGGGTCTTGAACAGGCAAAAGGGGAGAGAATCTGCTGTTTCTGAGGTCTGCAATAAGAGTATGTACTGTTGCACCTCTAAGGCCTTCGAGTAGCACTTAGAAGGTCTTGAGGCTTACAAACTCGAACACCACTTTTTTTCTTTGTTTGCTTTTTAGGGCTACACCTGAGGCATATGCTGCAGCTGCCAGCCTACACCACAAATCACAGAAACATCTTAACACACTGAGCGGTGCCAGGAATCGAACCCACGTCCTCATGGACACTAGTCAGGTTCTCAATCCACTGAGCTACAACAGGAACTCACAAACACACAATTTGTAATCTGCTTTATCCTCTGTTGGTTCACCTTAAGGAGTAGAGGAGAAGCTTCTACAGTGAGCAACTACGACAGCATTAAAAAGGGCTGCTCACTACAATGGATGGTCATACCATAAACAGCAAGAGGAATCACTAGGCAAAATATCAGATACCTGTAAAAAATCAACTATTTCATCTATATCCTGCTTTAAAATGTTGGAAGGTATATAAGATATTTTAGATGGACTTCATTTAAAATGGCTATGATAACTACTACATACTATGTACAGCCAAAATATTGACCATGCAAAGTGTTCAGCAGGATATGGAACAAACAGAATTCTCTGACACCACAAGTGGGTGTGTAGTGTAAACTGATACAATCACTATAGAAAATTACTTGGCAGTAGCATTAATTAATTTTTTGTCTTAACATAACTTTTAAGATTTTTTTTTTTTGATAGGCAAGAAATAGATATTAAGATAGGATGCTTGTGAGAGATGCAAGCGGGCAGGCAAGGAAGCTCTGCCAACTTTAAGATCTTAAATGCATTTATGTAACTAGAAAACTTTCCCTGCATCTTAGGTTGGACTAAAACAATGAATAAAAAATGACCCCTCCCAAACAATCTCACTATCCCCTGAATACAGTGAGTCTGGATATTTTTAAATGGTAGGTCATGACATATTAGTAGATGGCAAAACTAATTCAGTGGTTTTAAAAATATATAATAAAACAGAAATGACCAGGGTACATTGTACATAATAGAAATAATTATGGTTTTGTGAAATTTTTGTTTCATTGAAACCGGTCAGATGGATGGAGACATGAATGCTTAGTTTGGAAATTTACCAAATACACATTTTGGCATAATGCCAAATGGCAAAATATTAAAATCAACATTTGCTAAACCCAAACACTGCCTTTACAGAATGAACTATTGGGAATACAGAATAAATCTGAAATTATATTAAAAAATTAATTATGATTATGATTTTAGTATTAAAAATTCTGACAGATCCATTTTTTAAGTTTTTTTTTTTTTTTCCAGCCATGCCCACGGCATGTGGAAGTTCCCTGGACCAGGGATCAAACCTGTACCACAACAGTGAACCAAGCTGCTGCAGTGACAACACCGGATCCTTAACACACTGCACCACAAGAGAACCCTTTTAAAGTTGGATATAAAAGGGCAAGAACCATAATTCCTCAGCACTGTCAACTGCAGCCTGATAATACTTGTGCAAAACTAAATAAATATTCTGAAATGATGTCTGTGTAAAAGCAAGATATTATGATGCTAGTTTTCCTAACATCGCTATTACCTGCAGTGATTCTACCACCAAGTTAGTAAGCTTTCTTTCCTCTCTAATAGAAATTGACTGAGGTCAAGACTTAACTCCTCTTCATCTCCTGGGCTTCAAAACGTGCTTAAGGCTAGTGATGCAATTTCACTGAAAGCAATTCCACAAAGGAGAAATGGTTTCCCCCAAATTATTAGAGATCGTATTCTCTCAACAGTAACTGTCAACCCAGGCCTATGATTTCTGCTGTTTATAAAATAGCTGTTGGATACATGAAATTCGCAGTCTCACAATCATCATTAACTATTGAAATATTTATTCTCCAATAAAAATATACAGTTAGGGAGTTATCATTGTGGCTCAGTGGTAATGAACCTGACTAGCATCCATGAGGATATGGGATCAATCCCTGACCTCACTTAGTGAGTTAAGGATCCAGTGTTGCTGTGGCTATGATGTAGGCCAGCAGGTACAGCTCTGATTTGACCCCTAGCCCGGGAATTTTCACATGCCGCAGGTGCAGCTCTAAAATGCAAAAATAAATAAATAAATAAATATTTATACATTTTTATATATACACACACATTTATACTTTCAGTTGACTGAGAAATTTTTCATATATAAAGTACAAAAAGATACTTTGGAATAAGCTATAGTTAAGAGTATGTACCTATCTTTCAAAGTGAATATTAAGACAACAATAAATCCAAATGGCATGCCATGTTTGCATCCATGGTTTGGAATGAGGGATACTTATGCAATGTACAATCCTTGATCAAGCATATGTCTTAATATACCAAAAATAACACTAAAGTAGGCATGCCACCATTTGGTCAGCCATCCAAAAATGAATGTCAAAATTTGGAAGAAATTTGAGGTGAAGGTAAATTTCTGTGTGTCCCTATGATATACATCTCTTATTGGAAGTCAAAGTCAAAAAAAAGTTTGAAAGCCATTGTTCTAGACTATCTGATCAAATTTGAGATTTGCTATAGAGCTCTGAAGATTAGAAACTATTTCTTCTACTTTATGAATCTCAAAATTCAGTTAGCATATAAAATATAAGACCCTCCCATCACCCCCAAAAGCAGATATATAACCAATTTTAGATAATTATAACCAATCGAAAAGAAAGATGAGGAAGAGAATTCTTTGAACAAGGAAAAATTGCAGAAAAGGAATAACTTACTATATACATATATTTCTCATATTTATCTAAGAGAAGGCAGGGAGTACTAATCTTAATTTATATCCCGTGGATAAAAAAAAATGTTTCTCAGAGTAAGTAAAAGTATTAATGTAATTTCTACAAGGCATATTTAAAGTGTTCTGTTAAATAAGTATGATGAAACAGGATGTTTTCTGCTCAAAAACAAAACAGAAGGAGTCTATGTGATAGTATCCAAGAGTCAAGGCCATCATTTCCATTGCTGGGGTGAAAGGAAACAGCTGTGCTCTGCTAGGCCAACACAGGGCTCCCCTGGGCTTTGTGGATTCCAACGCCCATAAATGAGGAGGTTAGTTCAGAACAGGCTTCTGGATGAAGGTTTCTAATCATGTCAGTCCACAAAAGCCCACTGCCCTTGAAAATAAAATATTTTTCTTGCAAAAACAATCATCATGTGAGTACATCAGTTTCCAACGTAAAGAATGTTTCTTCCCATATCCCTATGTTCTTGGATGAATTAAATCAAATCCAATGAACTCTGTTTGCACATATACCTTTAAAGGCTACAACTAATAAAAAAAAAGACGATACATACAATATTTTCATCTTTCTTACTCCAACACTACCTCTTCCCTGCTGCCTCCATATGCAATTAAAAAAAAAAAACTGAAGAATTTGAAATGTGTCTTGATTTCAGCTGCAGGAATGGCAGACTCGTTAAAAACAGTAGCCAGTGTGTTTTCTGACAAGAGGGTTCTGTTTATTAACAGTGTGCCTTTCTTATCCATTTTTTCCTTTGCTTATACTTTTCAGTGCCTTCCAGCAAACGTGGTTACTTTCACATCTTGAGGGGCCGTAACTGCTGGTTATTTTTATTTCTTCTCTGCAGGATAACATAAAAGTTGCTGAGAGCAGGATTCAAAATTTCAAAGGACAAGCTCAATGCCAGCCACATCTTGACTGTTTAAAACTTAGGGAAAAGAACAAATCCCTCAAACCCTTCATCTCAAGACATCTTGCTTCCAATGTCAGTTTCAGGAGATCACGGGGAAGAATGGAAGAAAGGTCTTTTATTCAGCCCTCAGAATTTAAAGAAAAAGTGCTACACTGGCCACAACACCTTCTGCAAAAGGCGAGATGAGTCCCAGGGCTGACTCAGGACAGCAATGCCCGCTTTTGTACAACCCGTGAGCTAGGAATTAAAAATGGCTTAACATTTTTAAATGGGTGGGAGGGAGGGAGAACTGAAACAGTATTTCATGACATATGAAAATGATCTGAAATTCAAACTGCAGTGTCCATAAATGAAGTTTCATGGGAATGGAGCCAATATTTGTGTATCGTCTACGGCCACTTTCCCACTACGATGGCAGAGTTGAGTGGTTATAACAGAGACCATCTGTGGCCCACAGGCCTAAAAGTATTCACTCTCTGTACCTTTACAGGAAAAGTCTGCTGCCCTCTGTGCTATGGTCCTCCTTTCCCTGTGAAGGGAAAGTCAGAGCAAAGAAGCAGAGGTCACAGACTGAGGAGCTGTGGGCCTGACTCTCACTGGCCCCACGAGCAGTCCAGGCTCAGCCCTGTCCTAAGGGAAATGACTGGTTGGACAAATGAGTCCATATATCCAAGATGGAGAGAGAAAATTCCCTAACACCGAAACCTTTAATCCAAAACAAATGACCCATCCAAGCTCATGTTTATGGGACACTTACCACATACCAGACATCATGCAAAGCATCGACATACAGCAAATCTTTTTTTTTTTTTTTTTCTTATTAGGGCTACATCTTTGGCATATGAAAGTTCCTGGGCTAGGAGCTGAATGGGACCTGCAGCTTCCGGCCTACATCACAGCCACAACAACACCAGATCTGAGCTGTATCTACGACCTAGGCCACAGCTTGTGGCAACGCCAGATCCTTAACCCACTGAGCAAGGTCAGGGATTGAACTCACATCCTCACAGACACTAAGTTGGGTTCTTAACCTGCTGAGCCACAATGGGAACTCCTTGCAGCAACTCTTTGAATCCTCAAAACAATCCTGGGACATAAAGACCTTATTAACATGATTTTAGAGCTGAAGAAACTGAAGCTACTAGAGGAGGTAACTAGTCCAGGTCTACACAGCTAGGAAACGGCAAAGATAAGGTTTAAACTCAGGCTATCTAACTCCAGGGTTCACGCTCTGAACATTCTGGATGAGACTCAGAAAGAGCTGAACTTTTAGTGCTGGGATTAAAGGGCACTAAACACATTTATATATGTAAACCCCTGACTGCAGTTCCTGAGCGTTGTATGTGTCCCTGAGTGTTAGCGATCGTTAATTACTCTAAATTTTTACCCTGTTGGGGGGTTTATTCCTTGCATTTTTATCTTCAGCCTTATCAAAACCCTATTCCTGTATATTAGAGATTTTATCATTTATAATATTCCCACAGAGAAATGGAAATGCTTTTGTTAAGCAAACAAAGCATAACACCTAATATTATATTCCTTGGTGGCCATTAAAGAATTCAGTGAGAGAGTTTTTAAGGTGTCATTCTTTTTCCTTTACTTTTTCTTTTTTTTTTTTTTGTCTTATCTTTTGTATTTTTAGGGCTGCACCTGCGGTACATGGAGGCTCCCAGGCTAGGGGTCGAATCAGAGCTACAGCCGCCGAACCATGTCACAGCCACAGCAACATGGGATCTGAGCTGTGTCTGTGACCTACACCACAGCTCATGGCAACACCAGATCCTTAACCCACTGAGCAAGGCCAGGGATTGATCCTGCAACCTCATGGTTCCTAGTCGGATTTGTTTCTGTAGCACCACAACAGGAACTTCTTCAAGTTGTGTTTCTTAAAACCTACAGCCACTTTCTGTCAGTTCAAGCTGCTTCAACAAAATACCACAGACTGGATGCTTAAACAATAGACATTTCTTCTCACAGTTCTGGAGGCTAGGAAGTCCAGGATCAAGGTGCTGGTCAATTTGTTTCTGGTGAGAAGGCTCTTCTGTGCTCACATGACCTTTCCAGGGGACATACACAGAGAGACCTCTCTCCCTCAGCTTCCAAAACCTCTAATCACGTCGTGTGGGCCCTACCCTCCTGATCTAATCTAACCCTAATTACTTCCCCAAGGCCCCACCTCTGTCATTTTGGGGGTTAGGGCTTCAAAACATGAATTTTGGGGGGAAATAAACATTCAGACCATAAAGCCATGAATATAGAATTACAGTAAAAAACAGAATTGCATGAACATGTAAATATATACATATGATGGAATACAGGTTACCACAATAAGAATAAAAAAGGATTTAGCATGGCCTTTAAAAACTAGCTTTTGCAGAAGTTCCCTTGTGGTGCAGCAGGTTAAGGATGCAGCGTTGCCACACCTGTGGTATAAGTTCCATCCCTAGCCCCAGAGTAGGTATGGCCAAAAAAAAAAAAAAATAGCTTTGGGGGATATACATGCTTATATTTTACTATTTTGTAGATATAACATCACTGGTGGTAATATTATATGCATAAGCAGCTACGTAAAACAAAGATATGCATAGAAGAAAAACCAGGAGGAAAAACACTACAATGCCAACAGTTCTCTCCGGGTGGCAAAACTATGAGTCATGCTTATTTTTTTTTTCTCTGTTTTCTTACATGTCTACAAAGAATATGAATTCCAGATAGAACAAGGAAAATATGGTCTTTGTTTAATGTCCTATTGAAGGACAGCTAAAAGTTACGTGTACCTTATCAACAGAGTAGTTTTTAATATTAGTCCTTTTGTCTCACTGATCTCACTAACAAAAAAAAAAAAATCAGTAGAAAGATAAGCAACTATAATACTGTAATGCCAAATATGCTGAGAAAAGCAAGAATACAGGGAACACGTACATAACACAGTGGGCAAACTCAGGTCAATGCAGGCCGTGTGGGAGGCGGCACCTACTTTGGTTTTGGAAAGATAACAGGAATTACGGACACAGAGGGCTGGCGGCAGGCTAGGGCAAACGCAGAATACAGAGCAGTAAACAGACAGAGGGGCCGGAGGCCAGGAAAGGTGGAAGGTGGTCTAGGAATGTCACGGAGATTAATGAACCCGAAGCCCCACAGGAGAAATGTTGAGAGATTCTGTTGGGAAAATGAGCACAGAGGGACTAGAGGTTTCTCAAACTTTTCTGAGATCTATTTAACAAATATTTTGCACATCAGGACCCATTAAGTACACACACACTAGAAAGAACTTTAAGAAGTTTCACCAGATATTCAGATTTAGATATCTGGTACTCCTTGCAATAATAAAATACTCTCAGAATATATTAAAAATGGCCTCGGAAATTTTTTTATTTCAAGGTTTTTTTTTTTTTAATTAGAGTGATGATAAATGGATGTTTAAACATCAGACTTCATGTATGCCTAATTCCTTGGGAAATTAAAGTTATACATAGGAAATAAAAATTTGCAACAATAACAAAAAAATGGTCTTAACCCTCTATAAAGACACAGGCCAGCAAGATAACGTAATGATAAAAATGTCTTCTTTAGGGAGTTCCCATCATGGCTCAGCAGAAACAAATCTGACTAGTATCCATGAGGATGCAGGTTCAATCCCTGGCCTTGCTCAGTGGGCTGAGAATCTGGGGTTGCTGTGAGCCTGGTATAGGTCGCAGACAAGGCTCTGATCCAACGTTGCTGTGGCTGTGGCATAGGCCAGCAGCTGAAGCTCTGATTCAACCCCTAGCCTGGGAACTTCCACGTGCAGTGGGTATGGCCCTAAAAAGCAAAAAAAAAAAAAAAAAGTCTCCTTTAGAAGAACCTCTTTAAAACCTGATATAGGGACGAAGATAAACACTGTATCTAAGAAAAGGAAAAAAGGATCCCTAGAGACACAGAACAGAGCTCAAAGTACTCACTTCATGCTTACTCGGTGGACACACAGGGGCCAAATCTGTAAGTGAAAGCATTCTACTATTTCTAGTTAATACTAGAACTCTTTCATAATAATACAAACTCTGGATATGTGAAAAATATTACCAAACACAACAGGAAAAAGTGTTTGGAGGGCAAAAAAAAAAAATTGAAATTGAGCTCCTCTCTGTTCAGAAAAAAAGAATTCTAATTTTCTTCTACAGCACCTATGAGAGATTCTGAAAATGAAAAAGTCCATATCCAAAATTACAACAGAATGTGAAACAGTAAAGTGAGTTGAGTCCATCAATAGGAAACTACCAGGATGTCTGATAAGACATTCGTTTCTTCCAAGATCATCTACTCACTAAGGCAACAACCTTTAAACTCGAAATTTTTTCCCTAACTGTACCTTTTCTCAAGTCACACAACAGCGCTCCTTTAAAAGGATTATGAAGGGTTCCCAAGGGTCATGTTCCTGGTAGCCCCGGAAATGTTGGACGTGACACCTCTGGTGGGAGCTACCACCACCGGCCATTCCAGGGCCTGATCTGGCATCTCGTTCAATACTCAGCCCAGACAAGGGGCTGCCCAAGTGATGAATTCCTCCACCCAGCTCACCTGGTCCTGAAAGTCAAGACTCTTTATGGAAACAAGGGGCTACACACAAGTTTGGAGGTGCCTGGGAAGACCCAAAGAGTCCAAGTGACTCCTGGAAAAGGTCAGGGGAGAATCTTAACCTCAAGAAATGTTCAGGTATTTTTCCAATCCAGTTCAGCTCTTGGAAGGAGGAAGATGGGGAGAGAATGGAGTCCTTAGGGTTTCCCCAAGAGAAGGACAAGAAAAGCTGTGGTTTTCTGGGTTTATAATTAACATAGGGTAATTACAGAACCATTCTTATGAATATTTCCCTTCTATTCAAGGCCTTGAGTGGGAGCCGTGATAACATTACTGAGGGTCATATACTTACTTTCAATAACTAACTTCAGCCACTCTAAGGCCCAAGGCACCTTTCACTCCTACTCTTTTTTTTGGGGGGGGGGGCTTTTTCTTTTTAGGGCCGCACCTTCTGCATATGGAAGTTCCCAGGCTACGGGTCGTACGGGAGCTGCAGCTGCCAGCCTACACCACAGCCATAGCAACGCCAGATCCGAGCTGCACCTGAGACCTACACCACAGCTTGTTGCAACACTAGATCCTTAACCCACTGAGCAAGGCCAGGTATCGAACCTGGATCCTCATGGATTCTAGTCAGATTCGTTTCCGCTCAGCCACAATGGGAACTCCCTTCACTCCTACTCTTGAGATTGCAAGTTGCTCATGGATTTTTTTTTAATTCTTTTTCATGAATGGGGGCTCAGAAGATCATTTACCTTCTTTTTTTTTTTTAATGAACCAGGGTGGGGGTGGGTGGCGGTAGAGGACTTGGAGGAAGAAGCAAAGTGATGAGACATTGGAATTTGCTCTTAAACTTTTAGGAATACCCCCGGTCCCCTCTCTTGAGCCTGCAGAACGAACTATCTGCAGTTTACACTGTGGATCGGTTGACAGTGAAAATAACCACTCTGCCCACAGGGACAGAAGAGGGAAAACTCCATGCTCTCTAGGGCAGTGGCTTTCCACCAATACGCAGTGGTCATCCAAATTGCAGGCTTTCATAGTAGTTACTAGGAATTCGTCCTCCTTCAGTACCCACCACCCAGATGCAGAAGAACCCCACCTTCTCTTGTCATATGTGCTAACGAAGCACAGTTCTTTACCTATGGTCTTAAAGATGTTTAGTGAAAAATTAACACTCAAGAATGCTATAACAATTTTTAACTATGAACCTAATTTTTTCTGTGTGAGTTCTATAGTCCTGGTAATAAAACTTATTCCCATCAGTACAATTACATGTTCTTAAGATTGTCACTATATCACAATCCCTATATGTACATGTTACTTTCCTTTAAAAATGGGTTTCTTGAGTTGGGATGACAGACTTTCCATCCTAGAATCATGGCCCACTTTGTCTGTAACCTTGTGGAGAAGGCCCAGGTGCTGGTCAATGCTGCTGCAACTTACTGGAAATCTTGTTTGGCCACAGTTTGGCACTATGTCAAGATTGAGCCGGTTCCTCCAGCCCCTGCTGAGATCCCTGCAGCTATTTAGAGCTTGCAAAAACTGTCACTAGTGCACAGACTGGTAGCTTGAAACAGCTCACAGTTTAAGGAAGCTCTGCTGAATGGTCTGGAGGCCACTGAGGCCTTTATGTCGGCAAGATCACAGGCAAGCGTGGCATCAATGGCTTAATGTTTGAAGGCCAATCTTTAACATGGTATTTGGGCTTATTATTTGGGTGTGTCTTGATCAGATTGGTATTCGAATGAAATAAGACAATGTGTCCAAAAAAATGGCTTTTTGTGTGAGATCTACATAACTGATAGCATGGTGGGTGGGCTGAGACCCACTCTTTCAGAGGAAGATTCATCGATTCTCTTGTACAGAGAAGCACTAAAATCCTTCCCTCCTGGAATGAAACATGAGAACTTCTAGACAGTGAGGTCTGAACTTGAATTCATGGCTTAAAACTGTCACCTCCAAAAAAGGCAGGAAACAAGGAGAAAGGGGGATTCTGAACAACATTTTACCCAGAGAATTATTTCTAAAAGCCAGCCGAAGATGTATTCTTAGATCTCAAAAGTATGGAGCTGAGGAGTTCCCTGGTAGCTTAGCAGATAAGGATTGGGCATTGTTGCTGCTGTGACCCCAGTTTGACCCCGGCCCAGGAACTTACACATGCCACAGGAACAGCCCTGCCCACCCTCCACCAAAAAAAGCAAATCTACGGACCTGATTTTTTTTCTTTTTCAGCTGCACCCAGGGCATATGGAAGTTCCTGGGCCAGGGATGGAATCTGAGACACTGCGGCAACCTACATTACAGCTGTGGCAGTGCCGGATCCTTAACCTAGTGCACTGGAGCAGGAACTCCTGGAGCTGATACTGTTGATCTATAATTAACTTTATACATTTTCCAAACATAAACACGCTCAACATCTCAGTGGCCATTCACAAATGGCCACGTTTTAACAGGGTCTTCTTGTAATTTGCGCATGCAGACTTCAGACACATTTTGGCAGAGCCATCCCAATGCTGACTTCCTCTAGATGGCTGCAAAAAATAAGACCCCAAATTCCACTGCTCTATGCAGCCAGAGTCCTACGTGAAATCAGATCAGACCTCACTGAGAACACATTAGTCCCCACCCTAACCTGCTTCCTATCCTAGCCTCTCTCCCTCTCCCTCTCTGTCACTGAAATCTAAATTTATGAACTACCCTTAAAACTACCTAATTCCTCCATGTTTCCATTCATATGGCACTGAACATTGAGAGTAGCAGGGAGATGGGTAGAAATTATTTAAAATGTTTATAAAAACACAGGATGAAATCATGTCGAAATCCGGGAAATTATTTGCGAAATCAACCCAAAGCAATGCAGATCTAGAAGCAGTTTTAGAATCAAATGACAAACTGACCCCCACAGTGCTCTAGGGACCAACTGATCAAAGTGAACTAGCAGGTCAGTTTTTTTTTTTTTTTTTTTGTCTTTTTGCCTTCTATGTAGAGCCGCATCCGCGGCATATGGAGGTTCCCAGGCTAGGGGTCTAACAGGAGCTGTAGCTGCCAGCCTTCGCCACAGCCACAGCAACACGGGATCCGAGCCGCATCTGCAACCTTCACCACAGCTCACGGCAACGCCGGATCCTTAACCCACTGAGCAAGGCCAGAGATCGAACCTGCAACCTCATGGTTCTTAGTCGGATTCGCTAACCACTGAGCCACGAAGGGAACTCCACAGGTCAGTTTTAAAAACTGGGGCCAGAACTTCACCCCAAAGCTAATGTTCATTTCCCATTACTATATTCTGCCTCCCGCACCTCCAAATCACAGCTTGGTCCCAGAAGCTCTACCCTAATTAGCCCATCTTTTTGCCTAAATTCCGATCAGTAAAGAATAGTTCATTTGAAAAGGGAATTCCTTTCCCTGGAATTTTGTTTTCAGCTTATTTATTTATTTATGTCATTTTAGGGCCGCACCCGCGGCATATGGAGGTTCCCAGGCTGGGGGTCGAATCAGAGCTATAGCTGCCGTCCTACAGCACAGTCATAGCAACGCCAGATCCTTAACCCACTGAGTGGGGCCAGGGATTGAACCTGCGTCCTCATGGATGTTGGATTTGTTCCCACTGAGCCACGGCGGGAACGCCCATATTTTATTTTTTAATGTAAGTACCTTTCAGAAGGCGATTTTGATAAACAAATGGTTGGTTTCACCCTGCAGGTGAATTTGTTCATCAGATGTAAAGCAATGAGTTTATTCTCAGAGGCCTATGGAACTGAGAGAAGAGGAAATCAAACTCCAGGTGATGTCAGAGAGGAACACCTGGACGGTCCCGAGCAGGGTATTGCTCTCTGGTCCAAGAGGTACCAAAATCAGAGCTTCAACAACTACATGGAGTTCCCATGGTGGCTCAGTGGTTAACGAATCCGACTAGGAACCATGAGGTTGTGGGTCTGATCCCTAGCCTTGCTCAATGGATTAAGGATACGGTGTTGCCGTGACTGTGCTGTAGGACACACAGCTGTGAGCTGTGGTGTAGGTTGCAGATGTGGCTCGGATCCCGCATTGCTGTGGCTGTGGCGAAGGCCGGCAGCTACAGCTCCTGTTAGACCCCTAGCCTGGGAACCTCCATATGCCACGGGGGTGGCCCTAGATAAGGCAAACAAAACAAAACAAAACAAAAAAAACAACAACTACCTAAGGCACCCAGGTAAATGTTTAACATAAAGAAATACTTAATGTGACAATCCACAATGGCTATATATTTTTAAATCAAGGTTTATAATTTTATATCTTCTAAAAGAAAAGAAATAGAGGTCCAAAGAAGAAAGGGTGCCAAGGGAAAAATCCAACCCAGACCAGACAGATCCATGACAACCTTGGGGCCACAGCACACTGGAAAGGCACAGATGTGTTAGCCAAAGCGAGCATGTGTCCAAGCAGGGAAAAAGTAAGCTAATGACAAGGGTTCAGGGCAGATCCAGCAGCAGATAGCCCAGTGCCGATCAACGAGAGTGCCTCATTGGATGTCAATATATCAGAGAGACCCAGTACCAGCCAGGAATTAAGACATGGGCAGGGGCCCCTTGTGAGAACAGAGCTCTTACAAAGCCAGTGTCAAGTTCCAGGGACCATTTAGAGACCCAATATTTAGGTAGAGAACTGGCCCTCAAATGAGGGAAGTCATTAAGCAAGAGCTAGAAGCAACCCTATTGGTGGGACCCACTCCATGAAAGAGAAAGTGGGAGGTCACCACAGGCAGCGACTCCTACTTCATAGTTCATCTTAATGGAGGCACAGGCTGTGGCTGGCAGCTGCTTGGGTGACTCAGATGTAGAACCTGAGTGCGGAGGAATAAAAGAGAAAGACTTACTCCTCAACAGAAAAACAAGGTTGAAAACAATCTCAGGTTTGGCATGCCACTCAGAAACAAACTGGAGAGAATGGTGTCCGTCTGCCATGTTTCACAGCCAGTTTTCTTGCCTGAAAACCCAGTGAGAATACCTTCAGTTTAGGTCCTCCTGCGGGCTACTGCCAATAAATTCACATCAAAACAATGGGCCCTAAAAAGCCACCAGAGAAGCCTGCAAACCTGGATAGGCAACATTTTAGAGATCGTCCTAAGAGTCTGGTTTCCAAGAAAGGAAAGATGAGACTCAGTGGCATCTTCCAAATCTGGAGGCTGAGATACCCGCCAACAGTGCCCAAAGCCTGGAGGGGCTTCTCAGCCTAGCTGCCCTCCATTGTGCTCAGAGAGAGGGCCTTGGAGGGGTTCTCCTCTCAAGCATGGATTAGACAACTGAGTTGATTCAAGTCTTTGCTTATAGATGAGAGAATCCTGAAATAGAACCCATGAGTTTCTCAGAACTTAGCAAAATTCCTGGAGTGTGGGGATGCCAGAGGCTCCCTAGGGCCAACTTCAGATCACTGAAGAGGCTCAAGGCATACCCTCCAGTAGGAGAATAAATTGGTCTAGAGACTCTAGAGTTGGTCTCTAGCATCTTCCTTAATTTGAATTTAAATTGCCTTCAGGCTCCCTGGGAAACTGGAGCACCAAACTAGGAAAGAACCACATCGGAGTTCCCATCCTGGCACAGCGGTTAACGAATCCAGCTAGGAACCATGAGGTTGTGGGTTCGATCCCTGGCCTTGCTCAGTGGGTTAAGGATCCAGCATTGCTGTGAGCTGTGGTGTAGGTCATAGCAATGGGCTCGGATCTGGCCCATTGCTATGGCTGTGGCGAAGGCCGGCAGCTAAAGCTCCGATTAGACTCTTAGCCTGGGGATCTCCATATGCTGTGGGTGTGGCCCTAAAAAGACAAAAAATTAAAAAAAAAAAAAACTACATCAAGCACATTCTCCAGAATATAAAACCAAACTGATTTATCAAATTCTAAGGAATACTAACAAGTTTAACATGCTAATCCAAGTGCACAAATACAAAACTCTCCCCTAACTCCTACATCAAGATTAAGTTGAGGGATTAGTTTTATAACTTTATAGAAATTCTATGCATGCCCAAACCTTGAGTGGGAAATGACTCACCAGAGTTAATAAAACGGTGACTTCAGCAGCCCCACCAGTGACTTTTTTAAGTAAGCTGAAGCCGTGACCCTTTTTAACCCATGGCTGCAAACTCAACACCCACAGCTCTTATTAACACTCTGACAAAAGAGATAAGCACCTGAGCCAAGGGCTAACATGTGGACATTCAAATGCTCACTTTTGTGGGAAGCAATACTGTTTTCCAACTACTGCGCTAGGCAAATTATGCTACATGGCTTTCTCTTTAATTCAGAACAAATTTCTCTAGTTCACAGTTCTATGCACGCACATGAAATCTCCCTGGCCTCTGTGAGAGAAGCTCAGCCCCTATGCAATCAAGCAAACGTGGACAGGACATCATGTCAAGTTATTTACTTTATTCCCACGTCAAATGACTTTCCCCTCTTTTCTGCTTACTGAAGTCTCATTCAGCATTTGAGAATTGCTTAAATTTCCCCTTTTGTAATATCTTCCTCAGCTTCCTCAAACTCCTGGCCTTGCACTTCCTAGCCCTCTGATCACATTTTGATAGTATCTCTATCGCATGTGTTGTAATTTTTTTTTTTGTCTTTTTGCCTTATCTAGGGCCGCACCCGTGGCATATGGAGGTTCCCAGGTTAGCGGTCTAACAGGAGATGTAGCTGCCGGCCTTCGCCACAGCCACAGCCACAGCCACAGCCACAGCAACGCGGATCCAAGCCGCGTCTGCAACCTACACCACAGCTCACGGCAACACCGGATCCTTAACCCACTGAGCAAGGCTAGGGATCGAACCCGCAACCTCATGGTTCCTAGTCGGATTCGTTAACCACTGAGCCACAGTGGGAACTCCTGTGTTGTAATTTTTCTGTGTAAGGCATACTCACCCATTTTTGGCAGGAAGGTAAATTGGAAGCATTTTGGAAATGTCTATGAAAATGGCCATGTACACACCCACTGCCAGGACTTTCCTGTGGATTTATTGACATGGGTAAACAGCAACGCTGTTGTAACACCGTTTGTTATAACAAAAGAATAGGAATGATCTAAATGCACATGAATATGGGTCTGGTTAAACAAATGCAATCGAGTACCATGCAATTGTTCAAAAGAATCAGGAAGTTCTCTCTATACTGGTATCTGAAACAATACCCTCCCCTGCCCCAAACTCCTTTAATTTATTTGACAGAGAATCTTTTCCCCCCAGCTCTACAGAGGTATGACTGACAAGCTGACAGAAAATTTTGACTTAATAGCTCATATCACTATCTTTCCCTCCCCTCCCCCATCCCATTCTGCTCCCATGTATTTGGTTTCCTGTGGCCATTAAACAAGTGAGGGTAAGTCTGGCAATGGTTTTCATTGGACATAAGGTATGACGTGAAGAGGACTAGAAAAGTCACCCCAAAATATGCCACTTCGTTCATAAGCATTTGAGTTGAAGGCAGCTGAGAAGATGTAGACACAGGAAGAATTCTTTGCCTTCCCCATCTGCCTAAAGCAAGGGTGAATTCCCCCTGTGAAGGTATTCCCCCGCTCCCCCAGGTCCCCCATACAAGAAAGAGAACAACCCTTATCACTGAAGACAGAGATGGTGCTTCGATGGATCTGCATAAGCAAACCTCACTAAAATAACTCTTATTTTCCATTAGTTTCCCCATATATCTACCTTCCCACAACTGACTCCCTCAGAAGCCCATTTCCTTTTTTAGTCACTTCTCCACAATGAGCTGCCCTTTGTTAAAATGGTATATATACTTTCACGTCTAATCACGTCTTTGGGTTTTCATTTCCTTTCTGTATAGCCCTTATACATATAAAATTAAATTTGTAAGCCTTTTCTTCCTGATAATCTGATTTTATTGTCCATTTAATTCAGTGCATTCACAGTACCTATATATAAACATTTTTTCCTCCCTAACAGGGGTGTCAAAAAAGCTCACCACTTAGTCACACTGAAGTCAAGCCGTGGGAATGCTGAAAACACAAGCGGGAGGGGACTCCACTCTTTTCAAAAAGTAGTGCTGACGACACTGTCTCTAGCCTTTGCTACTTAATGTGAAGCTACGAGATAGGCCCAACCAAAGTCTCCCCCACCTTTTTCTAGACAAAGGCTTAATTACATTTCAAGACTTTCTATGCATCCCTCACGCCTAAGAAGTTTAGCTGTTGTACTGTTACAAAGAAATAGAAGATTATTCTACTCTCAAAAAGTGATGAAAAGTCTAATACAGATTCAGTTAAAGAGGGGAGCTCTACAAAGCAAATATAAATAATACAACTGCACAAGTTTTAGTAAAGGTGGCTGCCCAAGTAAAACCGGTCCAACCTAACAGAATCCTCATTGGTTTCTCTGCCCAAAATGCACAGACTCCAGTTAAGGCTTGCCTTCCATTCCCAGGTCAAACCAACCACTTCCTAGCTTTGAGACCTTAGCAGTTCAACCTCACCACATTCTCTTTCATCCATAAAATGAGGATATTAGGATCCTTCCATGGGGAAGTGGGAGCACACAAAGTGTTGGGCTTAGTGCCTGACACTTAGGGCCAAATAAAGATTAACTATCACTTTTACAATCATAATCATCATTCCAGAATTTTCAAGATGTTTCTCAGACTTTATTTTGTCATCAGGGATAAACAGAGCATCAAGGTTAGGAAGGAAAACTATTCACGTGCACATCTCAAGCCAGCCCAGTATCTCACCTTTAACTAATTCATTTATTCTGAGAGGAAAAAATTATACACAACTTCAGATCATTTTTGATGAAAACTTTTTCCCTCTCCCAGGTTTTATATAAGCATATGTGTGACATCTTTGAAGTTTTATGATGTTTTTACTGTAAATACAAAAGAACGCAAAACATTAATGTTTGCTTCTTCAAAGTCCCATGAATTAATATTCCCAAGACAAGTGAAATATTTATGCCATTTTACTTCCAACACCAAAATCAATAAGCCATTTAAAAGAATTGGTCAAGGTCAGACATCAGGCTTTCAGCTACAGGGGAAGGTTATCAAACCTGCTTAGAATGAGACGATTCTAGTCCAAATCTCAATCAACATCCTTTCACCCACATTTTTTTTTTTTTAAGGGCAGCACCCAAGCCATATGGAGACTCCCAGATTACGGGTCTAATTGGAGTTACAGCTGCCGGCCTACGCCCCAGACATGGCAACGCAGGATCCAAGCCACATCTGCGACCTACACCACAGCTCATGACAACATCGGATCCTTAACCCACTGAGTGAGGCCAGGGATCGAACCCTCAACCTCTTGGTTACTAGTCAGACTCATTTCCACTGAGCCATGATAGGAACTCCTCCTTTCACTCATCTTTACATCAAGAGTCAGAATAAAGATTCTTTTTTATTTTATTTATTTATTTATTTATTTATTTATTTATTTATGCTTTTTAGGGCCACACCTGCGCCATACGGAGGTTCCCAGGCTAGGGGCTGAATCAGAGCCACAGCTGCTGACCTACTCCACAGCCAAGCCAGGTCCCAGCCGTGTCTACAACCTACACTACAGCTCACGGCAACGCTGGATCATTAACCCACTGAGCAAGGCCACAGACTGAACCCGCAACCTCATTGTTTCTAGTTAGATTCGTTAACCGCTGCGCCACGACGGGAACTCCTAAAGTCTCTTTTTTAAAAAGTCCTTGTGAGAACACAAGTTGTCTTCTATACTCTGACAAGCCAGGGGGGTTCACCCTAACTAAGCTGTGAGGTGCTCTTTGGAGGTGGCTGAAAGGAACAAAAAGATCTGTGTAAAACAGAGAGGCTGGCTGCTTTACTAAAAGGTAGGGAGGGTCCCATAAAGAATGAGCTGATGACCATAAAACTGTGACACATTCTCGCAGACAGAGTACCATCGGGGCACACCTAACAATGAGAGGGGAGAGTTCCAATGACAGACCTCGAGTGGACAAAAGTAACCCTATAGAAAAAGACCAGTAAGCAAGGAAAGGTCAAAATGTGACAGAATTGGAGTTCCCTTCCTGACTCAGTGGTTAACGAACCCAACTAGGATCCAAGAGGATGCGGATTCCTTCCCTGACCCGCACAGTGGGTTAAGGATCCAGTGTTTCCATGAGCTGTGGTGTAGGTCACAGATGCGGCTCGGATCCCAGGTTGCTGTGGCTGTGGTATAGACGGGCAGCTGTAACTCCGATTTGACCCCTAGCCTGGGAACCTCCATATGCCATAGATACAGCCCTAAAAAGCAAAAAAAAAAAAAAAAAAAAGTGACAGAATTGATTTTTCAAGCAGAGCGGAAGGTGACACTACAGAGATTGTAGCAAACACATGCCAACCAACAGCAAGACACTTAAAACTGAAACAGACACAGTTCTGAGAATTGTTTGTATTTTTTTTGAATAAAATGTACTTAGGGAAGAAAAAAATGAGAGAAAACAATGATTATCACTAGATGATAGGCAAAGATGACTTTTACATTTTTATTTACATATTTACGGTTTTTCTGCACTGTAGTTTCTAAGCTTCTTATAATACAAATATATTTCTTTTGGGGTTTTTTTTTTGTTTTGTTTTGTTTTTTAGGGCCACACCTGTGGCATATGGAGGTTCCCAGGCTAGGGGTCTAATCGGAGCTACAGCTGCTGGCCTACACCATAGCCACAGCAATGCCAGATCTGAGCCACGTCTGCAACCTACACCACAGCTCACGGCAACGCAAGGTCCTTAACCCACTGAGCAAGGCCAGGGAACAAACCTACAACCTCATGGTTCCTAGTCGGATTTGTTTCCGCTGCAACATGATGGGAACTCCAATATACTGCAGTTTTAATTACAAGACCTTTTAAAGCAAAATGGATAAGGTCAGCCGTCTAATTGTAGCTGTGGGATAATCTAAGATATTATCTAGATATAAATAAATCTCTCCCATTAGACTCAAGATCTTCATGGATAACCTTATTGTTCCTCAGAACCCCAGTGTCTAACACAGGGCCTAACATATAAGCTGCATATATTATGAAGTGTTTAGCAAATGAATTTTGGATGTGGCCACTAGGCCAATCCCTGGTATAACATCAAGAAGGTGAAAAATGAAATGAAGCGGCAGGGTTCTCCTGCCCATCATCTGACCAGGACTTTGAAAGAACCTCCTTTCAAAAAACGGTCCCCTGATTGAGTAGCTTTATGTCCATTGCTACTAAAATCCTCCCATAAGTCCTCTGTCCTTCCTTATCTAGCTCCCTCCTTTCTGCACCCCCTCTGGAACTTGAGTCATGCTGTTTTGCCCAGATCGTGCTCTGTAGGAAGCTCTAGGGACAACCATTATGATGTCCCACTTGTGTTTCTTCGCAGAGCTGTCTGGTCCACTGAAACACATTACGAGAACCCATGGGGGAAGTTCATCTCGGATATCGATACCACTAAAATAACTCTTCTCAGAGCAGCGAATACATTTTAATTTTATGAACACTGGGAATCTTGTAACTGATCTCTTCTCTCTGCTTGAAGCAAAGAAATAAATCTACAGGCCTCCTTTAGAAACTGCAGGTCTAAGGACATACATGTCTGTAAGCTAACTTTCCTTCTGGTTTCCTCTTATTATTCTTCCCTCCCTCTATATGACGCTACTTCCTTCACCTCTTCTTTAACTCTCATTTGGGATGAAGCAGGGTATAAACAAACCAAGAAACCAAAAATTATATACATCCTGCCTCAATTCCAAGCTTGCTTTAGACATTTTCATCCACGTAGTTTGCCTGCATGACAAGAAAGTAAAGCTCAGCAGCACTCTCCTTGCTGCTACCAACCAGGAGGTGACCTTTACGTGCATTTGTGACAAGAAAGTGTGACAGAGGACCAGAGGGGCTGTCCTTTCCACTCCTACCCACCTCTAAAATACACACACGACGACTCCTATGAATAGTGTGCTATGATGTGATAATAATATTATGGTTAAGAGCCCAGACTCCGGAGCCAAACTACTTAGGTTCTAATACTGTCCACTTCTCAGGACAGGACTCAGTGGCTGATCTTGGGCAAGTAACCTAAGCTTTCTATGCCTTGCTTTCATTTCTCTATCCGTGCAATGGGAACAATAAAGGTACTGACCTCATAGGATTATTGTGAAGGTAAATGAGTAAACACATGTAAAGTGATTAGGTCAGTGCCTGGCACACAGTAAATATGGGCCAGCACCAAAATAGGATAGTTCTGTTTTCAGTTGAGCCAGACCACAGAAAGTTTCAAGTCAGACTGCAAGTAGTATTTCTCATTGTAAATTAGTAAACTAACAGACCGACTTCTAGGTAGGGTGATCTTATTTGAGTTTGGATCTCATTTATAAACCAGTGTAGACCCTGAACAGCAGTCATTTTCAATCATTTGCTTTCTGATTTGCTGAAGAGGAGGAGAAAGCAGTATGGTCTGATAACAAAAATGCTTCCTGAGAGTGTATTTCCAACTGGTCACAGTGTGATCCCTAAAGCACACCAGTGCAAACGCACAAACACATGTCAATGTCCCTCTAGGAGCAGCAGGGACATCACTTAACTTCTAGAGATGAAAAACCTCCTGAACAGCTCCTCAGGACTTTCTTTAAAATAAAGTACACTGTTTAGCTATCAAAGAACAACTCTGCTTTGTTGAATACTGGACGTCCTGATTTACATCTAAGTTTAGGACACTGCCACCTCCTATATACGCACCTCCTCTCATACACAAACTCCATGAGATTCCACATCTAAAGAAGCACAGAGCCCAATTCCAGCCATGTCCCACCTTTGCTCACAGCAGTACCAATGTCCCAACAATTTCCTTCACACCCAGCCCACCAAGATTAAAGTCCTCAATGACATACATGCCATATATGTACATAATTTTTGAATAAAATGACTTGAAACTACCACTGTGTGATGGCAAACAAAGAAAACTAGATAATCATGAAATACAAAGTGCTTGACTAAAGTTTAGGAAGATCAAAAAAATATTATCTTCCTTGGAGTTCCCCTTGTGGCGCAGAGGAAACGAATCCAACTAGGAATCATGAGGTTGCGGGTTCAATCCGTGGCCTCGCTCAGTGGATTAAGGATCCGGCATTGCCGTGAGCTGTGGTACAGGTCACAGACGCAGCTCGGATCCTCCATTGCTGTGCCTGTGGTGTAGGCTGGCAGCTGTAGCTCTGATTAGAACCCCACCCTGGGAACCTCCAAATGCCGTGGGTGCGGCCCTAAAAAGACAGATAGATAGATAGATAGATAGATAGATAGATAGATAGATAGATAAAATCATCCTAAACAAGTTTACTTCGAAATCTGACGTACATGGCTAAATTTCAGCCTGTGTTATACTGAAGTCACATGAGACCAGAAGAAAAAAAAACTGAGAAAATATGAGAATATATCTTCCATTTTCTATGTTTTCTGTACTTACCTACCAAATGAATGCATGAATATTGAACTGAATATAATTCAGTATTGAACTGAAATAATTAATTCCCTCAAATTCTCCTGTCTTCAAATCCCAGGAAATATTCTAAGGATATAATAAACATGTACAAGGACTACGAGCCAAGAGAGCTGCTTTGAGGAATTTAGTAAGCTCATCCTCTCCAATTTAATTAGCCAAATTCACTGGAGGAGAGGAGGCAATACAAAGGACTTGTATTGCCTGAGAAAGTGACATTTCCTAATAGAAGAGCAATTGCTGAGATTATCCTGCCGCAGCCTAGATTCTTCTAGTCTGGAGTTCACGTAAACGTTTGTAAAAGCTTTTCCCAAGATCTCCAGGTCAATTTCGAACGCTGCTCCTCTCAAAAGTCCCAAAGGAGACCCGCTCACGCACCCCACCCTATAAGCAATGCACTTCCCGTTTCCTTTGGCCGGTCAAGAACTCAAACTTGACAGTGACACACACTGAAAAAAAAAAAGAGGAAGTGGCTAAAAAACCATTTCAAGACATTTATTTTTTTTCCCTAAGGGAGATCAATGGCCCTGTCTTCCAGGAAAGCTTCAATGGGACATAGGCTTCGCATCAGCTGGAAAGTTGCCGCGAATGACAATGTTGCAAAGCCGAGGGTGCCTCTTCAAAAATAATTTTTTTTAAATTCCTCGAAAATCTTCTTGCTATCCAAACCTATCTTCCCCCTACAGCGAACGCAACAAAGCTAACAACTCTCATCCCGGTGGGTCGCTTCTCGAAAGCGAGGCTCGGGGCCGGGTACGTGCCTGGTTTACCCTGCCAAGTGGCAAAGGGAGCGCAGAGCACCGCGGCGGCCAGGGGACCCGCGAGCACCTCCCTTACCTGGTTTGACCGGTTTGGGTGGCGGCTTCGACATCTCTCTTCCTGGAGCGGCTGATCCTAAAGACCACGCACGAAAAGCCAACCGAACGCCCCTCCACCCGGCACTCCGGGCGCCCCAAAGCTTCTTTTTGTCTGGTTTGCAGTGGTGCGCCTTCAAGGACCTGAGTCCACCCTTGGCAGCCAGACGAGCAGAGGTTGGCAGAGCCGCTCGGCGCAGTGCCCCGCCCCGCCCCACGGCCGACAGACCCGTCCGGAGCGCGCGGCCGGGCAGATGAGGAAGTGGCCGCCGCTTCGCCGAGCGCTAATTGGCTCCCCGGCTGCCAGCTTCCCCGAGGCAGGAGCGCGGGAGGCGTGCACGGCAGCGCTCCCGGCGGCAGAATCAGCCGGAGCCGAACGGGGGCGCCGCAGGCTCGCTCCCTGGCCAGCCGGCCGCGCGCTGCAAGGAGGGGAAAGTGCTGGACTGTGTAGCAGCGCGAGCGCGAGCGAGCGCGCGCGCGCGCGCGCGGCCACGCTTCCCGGAGTCCCGCCCCGCCCAACGCCGGCTGGAGCTGGGCGCCGCGTCCGCTCTGAGTGGGACGGAAATCTGGGGTTTGTCACTTCTACCCTGGGCCAACTCTGACCCGGGCGGGGCGCGGGGTAAGGAACTATGGGCGTCTCGGTTAACGAGCTTCGGGGGTTACGGAGGGTTAGTGACAGGCGCGCGTTTGGCAATCTCCTGTGCCGCTCTGCTTGGGAGCACTCGAGCTGTATAGCTCGGTGAGTACCTGCCTGACCCCGCCGCGCCGCCTCGCTGGGGCCAGGAGGTGTTTCCACTGTGTTCCTGCGCTGGAGCCCGAGCCTGGTTGTGTCTCGCAAGCCCTGTAGGAGCTCCTACCACCCTAAAGGGACTGATCCGTGGCCTGCCCAGGAGGACATATACTCGTGATGGTGTGGTGCTCTCACGCCCCCCAGTAATCCGCAGAATGTGAGTCGGCCTTCAAGAGACCGTTCAGGTTGTTGGGAGAAGTCACTGGGGCAGAGTCAGGTCATGATCCCTAGAGCCGAAGAAAATCTTTTATTTTTGTAGCATTGGGTTCGACTAACTGCGGCCCCTTTGCCTCCTGTTATTGTACCACCTGAGAATGGTTTTCACGTTTTTTAATGGCTTAAAAGAAATCAGAAGAAGCAGATTTTGTGGCACGTGGGAATTACATGAAATTCAAGTTTCAGTGTCCGTTTTATTAGAACACAGTCACACTCATTTGTTCATGTATTGTCTCTGGCCACTTTTGCTGCCTAATAGCAGAGCTGAGCAGCTGCCTGCAAAGCCAAAAACGTTTACCATAACCGTACTTGGCAGAGCAAGTTTGCCCACTTCAGAGTACCAGACTGAATCACCACTGGGAGGCAGGGGCTGGGGCATGGGAGAAATACAGCGTGTGTTAAATTCAAAACAGCGCCAGCTATACCATAAACCAGTTGTTTGTTTGGAGGAAGAAAAATGGAAAAAACTTTACACGAGACTGTAAAATTAAGCTTTGAATTTTCCACTGGGGGTTAGTGAAAGAATGATTCCAAGAGAAAAGGGCATGGGTTGTGTATTCAGAAACACCAGCTTTGGGAGATTTCTGTTTACTGAAAGGGAGCAAAGTTTGAAAAATAGTAGAGGAGTTCCCACTGTGGCCCAGTGGGATGGACAGTGTCTCTGCAGCAGCAGGAACGTTCGATCCTCTGGCGAGCACATTGGTTAAGGATCCAGCCTTGCTGCAGCTGGGGCATAGGTAGCAATTCCAGCTTGGATTCCTCTCTGGCCTGGGAATTCCATATGCCTTGGGGCGGCCAAAACAAATTTTTAAATTAAAATTAAACATTTTTTAAAAATTAAAAATAGTAGAAAAAGACTTCTCTGTCACATAGAAAGTTAACCAAGTAATAAAATAAATGGATGGGAAATCTTGAAACATTTCATGCTTTTAGAAGGACGAGGCTGCTTTTTATACACCCTGAAAAGCCCCCTGTTTCCTTGGCTGGTTGCCATCCATTTATACTAGGGAGTTACTGTCTTTCTTATAATCTGTTGATTCCACCCGTGCCACCTCTGACCATTTGGCAGTTTAGAATCCAAAATGTACCACATTTAGGAGTTCCCGTCGTGGCGCAGTGGTTAACGAATCCGACTAGGAACCATGAGGTTGCGGGTTTGATCCCTGCCCTTGCTCAGTGGGTTAACGATCCGGCGTTGCCGTGAGCTGTGGTGTAGGTTGCAGACGCGGCTCGGATCCTGCGTTGCTATGGCTGCGGTGCAGGCCAGTGGCCACAGCTCCGATTAGACCCCTAGCCTGGGAACCTCCACATGCCGCAGGTGCGGCCATAAAATGACAAAAGGCAAAAAAAAAAAAAAAAAAAAAATGTACCACATTTAGTAGTGAAATAATTTAAATATCATAAACGCATACCAATTATGGAAAAAAGGACTCAACAACGTATTTTACTTAGGGTTTAAAAAAAGTATAAAAAATTACTCAATTTGGCTTAGCTCTTGGCTATCTTAATCTGTTCTCCTCATCCTTGGCAAATTTTCTCAGCTGTTAAAGAAAGCCTAGCACTTACTGGGCAAATAAAGTACAGTTGAATCTTAACACAGGTTTGAACTGGTCCAGCAGTACCACATAATCCCAGCTTGACTGAATCCAAGGATGCAGAACCTTAGATACAGAGGGTTAACTATAAAGTTAGAGGTGGACTTTTTGAATGCAAGGGGGTTGACATCCCGAACCCCCAAGTTGTTCAAGGGTCAACTGTACGTAAATATACCACAAGACTAGAAGTGGTATGTATTCCTGATTTGCTGAGGCTGGAAATCCAAATGGTTGGACATTCAGTGATTTATTTACAATTTGTAGATGATGGAACTTGTGTTAGACTGATTGAAGTCTTGATTTTTGAATAGTTCTAAAAGAGGACAATAGGCAGTGAAATAAGAACATGGTGTAGAGATGGACAACACTAGGCCTGAACTTGGAGTTCACCTGAAGATGCCCTGTGGATCCAACACTCCTTTGGAAATAAATGGCTTCTGGGTGCTGTGCCTACCCCACACCCACTGAGCACCCAGCCATAGATTTTTTTTTTTTGTCTTTTTAGGGCCACATCCATAGCATATGGAAGTTCCCAGGCTAGGGATCCAGTTGGAGCTGAAGCTGTTGGCCTACACCACAGCCACAGCAACTCGGGATCCGAGCCTCGTCTGTGATCTACACCACAGCTCACGGCAATGCCGGATCCTTAACCCACTGAGCAAGGCCAGGGATGGAAACGTGTGTGCCCATGGATGCTAGTTGGGTTTGTCAACTGCTGAGCCACAGTGGGAACTCCCCAGCCATAGATCCTGCTTCTGCTTCTCTCCACTCCCTACCCCTCCCACCACAGTGTCACCCGTTCATTGCTTATGGACTGTGCTCAACATTTACCCAGACACTGTCTTGGACAGGCTAAAACTGCTAACTAATATAGAAATGAGGGTTCCTATTTTGGTTAAAGGTAGCATTTGACCGTGGAAGTCCCCCCACGCCCCTAGCCCAGGGGATTTTATACGTAGATTTTTGACTCTCCCTCACTATTGGTTTCTCAGTTGTTAGATTTTCCACCCAAATAACCCCCTCAAGCCTATTTCCAGTGCTGTAGCCACACTTCCTTGTTTTTACATGCTGTATAATCGATCCAACATCCTCATCTATGTACAGATGTGGCAGGAAGCACGGGATCATTAGTCTTTGCCATTCAACAGGCACAGCAAATACATGCTCCATCAATAATACATCAATAAAAATGACATCAATTATACACAAGGCCCTCACAAGACAGCACATGTGCAATGTCCTTTCTTTGTTCTTGGTAATAAAGTGCATTTTAGCAGACTAGAAAGCAGTTAGGAAGTTATCTTGCTTGATTTAGTTTTGTTTCTAGTTTTCCATTTATTCTCTGTGCGATCTTGAGCAAGTCACTCCATTGCCTGGGCCAGTTTCAACTTCTGCAAAATGAAGGAGTGGACTCAGTGATCTCTAAGGCTATGCTGCTCCAGGAGTGAGAATTTATGCTCTGACATGTTATCCAAAACTAGGCAAGATGGCAGCAGGGAATAACAAAATTTTATTAATTTTTTTCTTATTTTGTCAAATGAGGACATCAATTTACTACTACCTACTCCCAACATAATTTCATAGGAGAAAGACATTTATCACCAGAAATGAAAGAAAGCTACCATCGGAATTTTTGTCGTGGCTCAGTGGTTAACAAACCCAACTAGTATCCACGAGGATGCAGGTTCAATCCCTGGCCTTGCTCGGTGGATTAATGATCTAACGTTGCTGTGAGCTGTGATGTAGGTCACAGATGCAGCTTGGATCCCACGTTGCTGTGGCTGTGGTGTAGGCCAGCAGCTCCAATTTGACCCCTTGCCTGGGAACCTCCATATGCCACAGGGACCGCCCTAAAAACAAACAAAAAAAAAAAAGACAAAAAAATAATAAGAAGAAAGCTACCATCTCAGGGTAAAGGGCAGCCTTTCCCTTCCCCAAAAAAGGATAGTTTGCAGTCTTGGGCTGACATATTAAAAATAAAAATGGTAAATTATGATACAAAAGCAGTAAAAATTACAATGTAAAAATTTATTTTATGATATGCATTGTATGTGATTATTCCCTTGTTATTTTGGTAGTGTGGATGGAGATATATATTCAACAGTGAAACTTGGTGTCCAAATTGATATTTTATTTCCCTCACAGTCACTGTTGAATTTTTGCCTCACAGAGGCCAGTAAGTGAAAGTGGAACCAAACCTTATGAAATTGCACTCAAATTGGAATGCAGTGGTTCCTTTTATAGAGGGTGGCGGGGATTGGTTCCAGGACAACACCTCCCCACCTAGGGATACCAAAATCTTTGGAACTCCAAATCCCTTTTTTAAAATGGCAGAATATTTGCGTATGATTCATCCTGCCACATACATTGAATCAACTTTAGATTACTCGTAACCGCCAACACAATGCAAAGGTTATGGGAATAGTTGTAAATACAATGCAAATACTGTGGAAATGGTTGCCAGAGCAGCAAATTCAAGTTTTGCTCTTTGGAATTTTCTGGAACTTTTTTCCCCACATATTTTCAAACCGCTGTTGGTTGAATCCACAGATGTGGAACCCTCAGACATGAAAGGCCCAACTGTGTTCTGAAAAAACTGAGAAGAAGCCACGGAGCGACACGGGCTCTTTCCCTATCGGCCTCCCCACAGGGGGAGCCTGAACACAGGTCAGGTTTAGGAATTGGGAGGGGGGCTAAGAGCCTCCATCTCAGCCACATTTAACCCTGGTGGCACAGCTGAGGCCACTGATCACCCACCAGAGCTGTCAGAAATAAAGAGCGGTGTCAGTCAGAGGCAATCTTATAGCACCAATACTCTTAAGTTCCCCCTGCAGCTGAGCTTCACCTTTTTGCTTAGAGAGATGACAGTGGTCCTCGGAATATCCACAAGCCTACTTCAGTGAACCTTAGGAGGCCAGATGTGAAACTCCCTCTACCCCCTAGAAAGGGGTCAACAAGCAAGGCCTGCAGTTAAAACCTGGCCCTCTGCCTGAACACTTGCAGTCCATTTTGTAACAGGGAACACTCACTCTCAAATCCAGTTCAAAAGGAATTTCTTCTCATTCGCAGACATGCATACACAAAGGGGAAAAAAAAGGTTATACTCAATTTTTACTGTGTTCTGACTTTCATCAAAAAGTTTGTAGAAATGTTTTCTGTCTTGTTTGTGCAATACCTGTGTAATAACCTTGATTTTGCCTCTTGGCCCACACAGCCTCAAATATTTACTAGCTGGCCCGTTTCTGAAAATTGGTCTACCCTAGCCCTAGGGTGATGAAATAGGTCCCTTGTGAGGAAATAACTTCCTCTTGCCTCTGGCCAGCAGTGACTTTCTCCCCATTTCAGGAGAGGCAAGCTCTCCTGGTTCCCTGACTTGGAGGTAATGGGTCATTCCTGGGTGACTAAATCATGCAGGTGACAAGCCACCTGGCAGAGGGGATCGTGGAACTGTCATGTGCCCTGAGGTTCAGCAGCTCGTCCATGCCCTTGAAAATGAACCCTCAAAGGGTCGTTGCTTGGCCACGGGCTTTCAGTTCACTTGACTTGGGCTGCAGGCCCTGAGCACGGCCACCTGTTGGCACTTAGCAGGAGAGTGTGACAGAGAGAAGCCTATAGAGGGTGAAGCTCTCCTACATGAAGTAGATAATCTGGGGCGGGGAAGGGGTTGGGGAGGAGGAAGGGATAAACCAAGAGATCACTGGCATCTTTCCCTCTCATTGGGCCGTCCCTCCTCATTTAGGACTCTCTTTTATCTCTTTAGACATATAAATGATATGCATTTGATTTTGTTTTTAATTTCAGGAAGACGTGATTTTCAAAACTAATTATGAAAACATTTGTCATTGGAATCGGTGGGTGAGTAATTTTGCTACAAGCAGCTGGTTGAGATGCTCAGGCTGTCCAAAGGGTGTTTCCATGCGGATGTGATGGGGGAAGAAGTGGTGAGGATTCCTGAGTCCCAGAAATGAGAGGAGGCCGTTGTTGAATTTAAAACCTGGAGCATTGGCTACATGCAAGCAGGATATGGGAGAGTTTCCTGTAAACTGAAACAGGAGAGTCAGTAAAGAGAGTTTACCTGCTCTACCACTTGTTTTCTGAAGCTGACACCAGAGGCAAGGCCTGATCATATGCTCCCTTGGTGCAGGGCAGTTTATCCCTCTCCATATGGCTGCTTCTCTAGTGTGAGATAGAAGAAAATCTCTTTCCTTTGCTATTATGCCCAGCTTTAGGCATGGGGAATAAGGAACCACCTCGCCTCTATTACTTTTTCCCCCAACTTTTTATCTTAAGGTGGTCCTTATTTCCCTGGCATAATTACTAATCATTTGCCCTTCTCCCTCTCAAAAGTGTCCAAAATGATATGGTCGCCCTACCTGTGGTACCAGAAGTGGGCATTCAAATAAGACAACAACTTGGAGTTCCCGTTGTGGTGCAATGGAAACGAATCCAACTAGGAACTGTGAGGTTGTGGGTTCGATCCCTGGCCCCACTCAGTGAATTAAAGATGCAGCGTTGCCATAAGCTGTGGTGTATGTAGGTCGCAGATGCGGCTCGGTTCTGGCATTGCTGTGGTGGAGGCTGGCAGCTGTAGCTCTGATTAGACCCCTAGCCTGGGAACCTCCATATGCTGTGATTGCAGCCCTAAAAAGCAAAAAAACAAACAAACAAAAAATGACATTATTTATTTTGCTAGTATATTATGCTTATCTTTCTTCTCTGAGTATTTTCACACTATGTGTAGTCTAGTTAAGAAAATATTTGAGACTATTGAAATTAAAAGTTTATAATTTGGGGAGATCATTGTATTACATTACTGTCATAAATAATCAGAAGTAAAATTGAATGATGGATTTCCCATTGTGGCTCAGCAGTTACTAATCCTACTAACCCTTGAAAGATGCGGGTTAGATCCCTGCTCTCACTTAGTGGGTTAAGGATCCCATGTTGCTGCAAGCTGTGGTGTAGGTAGCAGATGCAGCTCAGATCTGGCATGGCTGTGGCTGTGGTGTAGGCCTGCAAATGCAGCTCCGATTTGACTCCTAGCCTAGGAAATGCCATAGGCCACAGTGTGGCCCTAAAAAGCAAAAAATAAAAAAAGGTAGAATGAATTAACTGTCAGAATTCTGCTTTGACTTGCTCTCATCTAATCAGAGCAAAGTTCCCTTTTTCTCTGCATTGCTTCTCTTGTCCATCCCTTCCTTTCCATTCTCACTGTCACCATCCTAGTCAAGCCATCAGTCCCTAATTCTGAACTATGAGCATTCATTGCGGATTACAGATATTTTTGTTAAAGAGGAAGAAACTCTCATAATAGTATTTTCTTAATGCAGTGTAGGGTAACGTTCACCCACTTTTACATTTTCAAGGAGATCATCTATATCCTACCCAATTTTTAATCTAAGGTTAAAAAAAAAAGCTTGTGAAGCAAATTCCTTCTACTTTGTAGCTTTTATGTGATTAATAATTGAGTTATATCCAATCAACAATTGTAATAAATAAATATTAGTTCCTTTCCCCTTTCTAGATTATAAACATATTGCAATTCATCATACTTAGGAATAAGCACAGGTTCTTGCAAGTATGTGTGTAGTTAGGAGTTTTTTGTACTGTAGCCATTTGGTGATATAGTGAAGCCCTGATTTCTCAGAGTAGTAGTCTTAAATGCACAAAATAAAATACAGAATACAAAGAAATTTGTAAAACAAAAAATTGTAGTATTGTGAAATACATGCTTCTTTTTTAAGTCACTAAACAACAGTGTCCAGTAGCGAGTCTAAAAACTACTGTAGGAGTTCCTGTTGCGGCTCAGTGACATCAAACCCGACTAGTACCCATGAGGATGTAGATTTGATCCCTGGCCTTGCTCAGTGTGTTAAGGGACTGGTATTGCCATGAGCTGTGGTACAAGTCTTAGTTGCGGCTCAGTCCTGGTGTTGCTGTGGCTGTGGTGTAGGCTGGCAGCTGCATCTCCGATTTGACCCCTGGCCTGGGAACTTCCATATGCCGTAGGTGTGACCTTAAAAGGAATGAATGAGTGAATGAATGAATGAATGAATGAAAAAATAAATAAATACAGCTATACATTTGAGTAATAGTGTCAATGATACTTCAAGATGGCTGCCTCAAATGCAACATGATATGAAAATATCTCTGGGAGTTCCTTTCGTGGCTCAGTGGTTAACGAATCCGACTAAGAACCATGAGGTTGCAGGTTCGATCCCTGGCCTTGCTCAGTGGGTTAAGGATCCGGCGTTGCCGTGAGCTGTGGTGTAGGTTGCAGACGCAGCTCGGATCCCATGTTGCTGTGGCTGTGGCGAAGGCCGGCAGCTACAGCTCCTGTTAGACCCCTAGCCTGGGAACCTCCATATGCCGCGGGTGCGGCTCTACATAAAGGCAAAAAAAAAACTAAGAAAATATCTCTGATTTCTTTTGGTGACAGTCACAGGTACTGTTAATAATACTGTTGTTGATAACTTATATTTCTAGTTAAAAGAAATGCCAAAATTCTGAAAGAATTTAGTGAAAATAAAGATGTAATTTCTTTCAAGTTCATAAAGACCCTGGAGCTGGGAGTTACTGTTGTGGCTCAGTGGTAACAAACCCGACTAGTATCCATGAGGATGTCAGTTTGATCCCTGGCCTTGCTCAGTGGGTTAAATGATCCAGTGTAGCAGTCATGAACTGTGGTATAGGTTGCAGACAAGGCTTGGATCCCGCGTTGTTGTGCCTGTGGTGTAGGCCAGGAGTTGCAGCTCCAATTCAACCCCTGGCCTGGAAACTTCTGTATGCTGTGGTTTCGACCCTAAAAAGAAAAAAAAAGAGACCTTGAATCTGTCCATAGACTCTTTGGAAGTACGCCAGTCTGATGTTAAAAAAAAAAAAAAAGACAAATCTCTGCATGACTTGAGTGGAGAAGTACTTCCCACCCCGTATGCACAGTGCTGGGTGCTGGGAAACTAAATACATTCACAGAGTAGTTGGTTAGGTCCACATTCTCCGTGATGTCACAGTCCAGCCAGAAGGCACAAGTAACTGACTGACCATTGCGATAAGCTTATAATAAGCCACTCCTTCAGTTTTCTTCACTGTGCAGTGAAACAAATCACAATGACCATGTGCAGTTTTATACCCTTGCACTAAAATGTTCTGTTCATGTTCTGTGTGGTGTGTGAAGCCTGTGAATGTTTCAGCATAGACAGAAAATTCTTTTGTTTCCAACACAATAGCTGTAATTTAAATCTTAGCGTTACCCAATTCACTTGCCCAGTAGTTAGTTACCTTTCTGCTCCATCCTTTCCAGCTTATTTCTTATCATTTGTTGTCTCAGGTCTATGTGGGCCTATGGTTTTGCTCTATGGAAAAAATAACTTTTTCTTAGATATAATATGTAGTTTTAAATATCCTTTTTTCTAAGATCAGCTAAAAATGTTTTATGTTCTTTTAATGTCTGTTCTTTGTTGGTGTTCCCCTTTTTCTTTTTTCTTTTGGTTTAGTGTGACAAATGGTGGGAAGACAACACTGGCTAGAAATTTGCAGAAACACCTCCCAAACTGCAGTGTCATATCTCAGGATGATTTCTTTAAGGTATTTATGAAACTTCTCAAGTAATTTAACACAAAAAAGTTATAGAATCAAAATTAATTAAATTACATCCAAAAGCCTTTGCTATGTGATTGAGCTATGGTTGTGAAGGTAGGTTCAATGCAGTAACATTACCTATCCACTAGATGGCAGACTTACAGGAGCTAGTCCGATTTTATTTAGCCTCATCGAAAGCATTTGTTAAAATAAATATTTATCATCTCTTCATGCTATAATTGTATTATTTCTTCACTGCACATTTTGATGGATACTTTATTATATTTCCAGCCACAATCTGAGATAGAGACCGATGAAAATGGATTTCTTCAGTATGATGGTAAGTAGATGAACTTATAAAACATTGTGCAGTAATGTTCATTTCCTGTTTCAAAGCCAAATAATTTTGCTGTCTGTGATGGCAGTCTCAAAATGTGTTTATGTATATTCCTATAATTTAAGCTTGCTTTTGTAAGGTGTTCTAATTTATATTCAGCTATTTAAATAAATGAAAGCTTTTCTCCAGTTTTATAGTTAAAACTGAAAACATTGGAACACTAGATTTTTCTTTTGAAGGTGGTGCAAGGTGGGTCTCTGTACTCATCCTTTCCTGGGGCATGCCTAACTAAATGCACATTCCTCCCCTCTCCCATCTTGCCAGGAACAAACTCTAAGCCTATCTGTCCTCTGAACTTACCTTCCCAGTGATCAAGATACTGGGCAGCTGTTTTTTTCTTTTAGCTGCTCAGAAAGATTAGTGAATATTATTTAGATGGATTCATTTCACTCCCTTGCCCAATCTAATGCTGCTTTGAAGCCAAACATACCTCATATGTTTTTCATAAATAAAAAAAACATTTATTTATACCTGTAAAAGAATATCATACCAGTAAACTATCTAATGGTCTTATCAACTTTCATAATTAACAAGATCATCACTGAGTGCTTATGCGGTATAGCAATAGAAAGAGCTCTCCTAAAGGGCCATAAAATATGTTCTTTATTTTTAACTTTGATAACCTTGGAGGAAAAATGTTATTAATCAGTTCTTACAGATACATGATAGTTTTTAAGAGAGGCAAAATCCTTGACTGGCTGTCTCTTCTTGTGTCTTGAGCTGCAACCAGGTTATTTTTTTTCTTCTCTGTCCCTGTTCTAAATGCTAGTAAGAGTTAAACAAGGAGAAACTGTTTTCAACAATTGACTAAGAACTATTCCTAATTTGTTGAGTGAGTTCTTACAAACTGATAAAACGCTAATATCCCAGTTGCAAAATGTCAAATGATGTGAATTAAGTTATTCACAAAAGCAAAAGGTTATTTGATTAATGTACAATAAAAAGTCAACCTCAAAAATGGTTGAAGAAGAGTTCCCTGGTAGCTCAGTGGGTTAAAGATCCCACCTTGTCACTGCTGTGGCTTGGGTCACTGCTGTGCCACAGGTTCAGTCCCCAGTCTGGGAACTTTTGCATGCTGTGGTTGCAGCCAAAAAAGAAAAAGAAAAGAAGATATAGTATATGCATGTGTGTGTGAATGCGTGTATGTAAATGTGTGCCTACAATGGAATACTACTTGGCCATGAAAAAGAATGAAATAATGCCATTTGCAGCAACATGGATGAACCTAGAGATTATCATACTAAGTGAAGTAAGTCACCAAAAGACAAATATCATACATCTTTTATATGTAGAATTTAAGAAAATGATGCAAATGAACATATTTATAAACAGAAATAGACTCACAGACATAGAAAACAAACTTAGGGTTACCAAAGGGGAAACATGAGGGAGAGGGTTAAATTAGGAGTTTGGGATTAAGATATACACACTACTACGTATAAAATAATCAACAAGGACAGGGAACTGTATTCAGTATCTTGTAATAACCTATAATGGAAAAGAATCTGAAAAAGAATATATGTGTATGAATCACTCTGCTATAGTCTGAAGCTAACATAACATTGTAAATCAACTGTACTTCAATAAAAATTAAAAAAAAGAAAAAGAGGAGTTCATGTTGTGGCTCAGTGGTAACAAATCTGACTAGGATCCACGAGGAGATGGGTTCTATCACTGCTCTTGCTCAGTGGGTTAAGGATCTGGTATTGCCATGGGCTGTGGTGTAGGTCACAGACATGGCTTGGATCTGGTGTTGCTGTGGCTGTGGTGTAGGCCGGCAGCTGTAGCTTCGATTTGACCCCTAGGTTGGGAATTTCCATATGCCTCAGGTGCAGCCCTTAAAAAAAAAAAAAAGAAAGAAAAAGAACACATGGAACATTAACCAAAATGGAAGGCATACACAAGGACATGGAGCAAGTCTTAATCCATTTAATTTGACTGAAGTAATAAAGAAATATCTTCAAATCACAGAGAACTAAATTAGAAGTCAGTAGCAAAAGCGTAAGTAGAAAATTCCCAAGTGTTTGAAATTTTTTTCTTTTTTTGTCTTTTTGCCTTTTCCTAGGGCCGCACTCACGGCATATGGAGGTTCCCAGGCTAGGGGTCTAATCGGAGCTGTAGCCCCTGGCCTACGCCACAGCCACAGCAACACAGGATCCGAACCGCATCTGCAACCTACACCACAGCTCATGGCAATGCTGGATCCTTAACCCACTGAGCAAGGCCAGGGATCAAACCTACAACCTCATGGTTACTAGTCAGATTCGTTAAACACTGAGCCACGACGGGAACTCCAAGTGTTTGAAAATGAATCAGTACCTTTTTTCTAATTTTTATAAATTTTTTCTTATGGAAAATTTTAAACATATACAAAAGGAGGCAAGAAAGTATAGTGAACTCTTATGAATTCACCATCCATGCTTTAAAAATGATGAGCTCTTGGCCAACTATATTTCTTCTATATTCTCACCCACTTTATCCTTCTGTATAATTTTGAAGCAAATCCCAGACATCATCACATTTTATCTGAAGCAAAGCACTTCTGTATATCCCATGGGTGAAAGAATAAATCATAATGAAAATTAGAAAATATTTGTACTTGAATGATAATGAAAATATCATAAAACTAGTAGTACTTCTGGTTTCAACCAAGATGGCTTGGTCCCATTCCTTGCTATTCCTGCCTCTTATGACTAAAAAACCTGGATAGATACCACAAATAAGGAAAGACTCTGAAATATGAAGAGAGCAGACTGACTAGGGACTTTGGAACTTGAAGAATGACATAGCTGTGAGTTCCCTGGACCTTTTTTTCTTTTCTTTCTTTCTTTCTTTTTTTTTTTCTCTCATATACCTGGAAAGGTGAGACAGAGAAGTGTACAACATAGAGTCATCAAAACTCCCTATAGTCAATGGACTAGAAAAAGTGTGCCCTGCAAAACAGAAAATTATTTTGATAATATCTACTTTACTCTAGCCAAATATAAGAAAAAAACAACTTCTCCTCTAATGGTGTTAGCAGGGCCAAATGGAGGGCTAGAAGTTTTGGACCCAGCAGCACCAGCAAGGCACAGTAGGTTGACTTTGCACATCATCATAAGGATCATATCAGTGGTGCCAAATAAGGAAGTGAACTTCCACACCTATTTGGCAGCAAAGAGACAGAATAAGGCAGTGTGAGGTGGTGCTAGTTGGCACTCCCCTTTGTCAACTACTGTCAGTAGGACCCGGTGGAGAGCTGAACTTCTGTCCTCACTGAGGTGCAGTGAGACCACACTTGCACACTGTTTTCCTTTTTCTCCCCCAACAGCCACTCCCTGCCTTAGAATAGGTGAGGGCTAGCAGACAGCTGAACATCCACCCCACCTAGACCTTCATACTACATCTAAACAAGGTGACTGCCTGCAAAAAAAAAAATTAAATAGGATCCAGAGCCTTGTAGCATAATACTCAAAATTTCCAAGATAAGGCTGAAAACTTGCTTGTCATATTAAGAACCAATCAACTTTCAATTTGGATGAGAAAAGATAATTAGACACCAACACCAAGATGACATAGATACTGGAATTCTGACAAAAATTTTAAAGCAGCATCCGTTAAAAAGCTTCAGTGAGCAATTTTGACTTTTTTAACGGCCGCACCTGTGGCATATGGAAGTTCCCAGGCCAGGGACTGAATTCCAGACATAGCTGTGACCTATGCAGCACCTGCAGCAATATCAGGTCTTTTAACTCACTGTGCCAGGAATCAAGCCCCTGTCTCTGCAGCAACCCAAGCCATTGCAATCGAATTCTTAACCCATAGTGCCACATCGAGAACTCCCATGACTATTCCTGAATCAAGTGAAAAGTTAGTAAGCCTCAGTAAAGAAAGAGAAAGTGTGAAAAAGACCCTACTAGAAATTTTAGAACTGAAAACTGATACAATAACTGAAATTTTAAAACTTACTGGATAGGCTTAACAGCAGTATAAATATGACAGATTTTGAAGAAAAAAACAAAAGAAATTACTCAGTCTGAACAAAAGAGAGAAAATAGACTGAAAAGAAATGAATAGAAATGTGGGATAACAACAAAAACTTTAACATTCATATAATTGTAGGCTTAGAAGGAGAGGAGAGAGAGTGGTGCTAAAAAGTATTCAAATAACTAAGGGTGTTAAATACTTCAAATTTGGCATAAAACATAAACCTACAGATTGACGAATCTGAGTGATCCTCAAACAGGTTTAGCAAGAGTGATCAAGAAAAATGGAGAAGGCAGGAGTTCCCTTCATAGATCAGCAGAAAGGAATCCGACTAGGACCCATGAGGTTTTGAGTTTGATCCCTAGCCTTGCTCAGTGGGTTAAGGATCTGGCATTGCTGTGAGCTGTGTTGTAGGTCGCAGACGTGACTCCGATCTGGCATTGCTGTGGTTGTTGTGTAGGCCAGCAGCTGTTGCTCTGGTTAAACCTAGGAACCTCATATGCTGCGGGTATGGCCCTAAAAAAAAGAAAAAAAAAGAAAAGAAAAATAGAGAAGGCATGAATGATAAATATCAAAAACAAGAATTAATATAGCTACAAATCCTACAAATATTTAAAAGATGATGATATTCTGAACAATTTTATGCAAATAAACTTGAAAACGTAAATGAAATTGACAGTCTTCTAGAAAAATGCAACTTATCAAAACAAACACAAGAATAAAATCTTAATAGCACTGTATCTATTAAATGAGTTATTTCATAATTTTAAAACCTTCCATAAAACCCTCTAAGCCCAGATGATTCAATTCACTATTTCTGGAGTGGAGCTGGGAATAAGTTCTAAGGTGATGCTGATGCTGCTGATCTAGGTACCACACTTTGAGAATCCCTGTTATAAGGAACTTTTCTAGAATTAACAACTAGGACCTGAAAGTTTGGACATTTTTGAATTTGAAAATAGCATGTTTGTATCCTTTGTAAATTCATTTAATGATTTTCCTCCTTTTTATCTGTAATAACTCTATATATTAAATGTATCTGTTTAATCTTTAGATATTAAACATGTCTGTTCTTTGCCAAATACATTGTAGGTGTTTTCCCCAATGTGTCATTGCCTTTCAAACTAATTTATACAGTCATCCAAAAATGTTAAACTTTCGTACAGTCAAGGGGGAGTAGAATTTATGAATAAAGCAAGGAGTTTATGATTGTCAAAGCTGGTTATGGGGATTTGGGAGTTCACTTTCCTCTACGCTCCACTTTTGTATATGTTTAAAATTTTCCAGAATGAAAATGTGTCAAACATACCAACTAGTTTATATTTGTTGTCTAAAGTATTTGTTGGAGTTCCTGTTGTGGCATGACAGGATCAGCGGCATTTCTGCAGTACGAGGATACAGATTTGATACCTGCCCAGCACAGTGGGTTAAGGATCGATCCAGCATTGCTGCAGCTGTGGCTAGATCTCAACTATGGCTCAGATCTTAAGCTTGGCCCAGGAACTCCATATGCCTTGGAGCAGCTAAATATATATATATATGTTTATTAATTAGGTGTTTCGAAGGGTAAGTATTATATACCATTGGATATACTCATTGCAAAAAGCCGCAGCACAAAACTTTTGTTCTATTGATTTCATATATTTTGTTTGTTTGTTTTTTACTTTTTAGGGCCACACCCGTGGTATGTGGAGGTTCCCAGGGTCGAATCAGAGCTACAGCTGCCAGCCTACACCGTAGCTACAGCAATGCAGGAACGGAGTCGCATCTGCCACCTACACCACACCTCATGGCAATGCCTGATCCTTAACCCACTGAGTGAGGCCAGGGATCAAACCCGCCACCTCATGGTTACTAGTTGGATTCGTTTCTGTTGCACCACGACGTTTCTCCTGAACCCAGGAACTCCTATTGATTTCATATTTTTGTATGTTTGTTTAAAGTGCTTGAAGCGCTGAACATGGAAGAAATGATGTCTGCTATTTCCCGCTGGATGGAAAGCGCATCACACTCTCTAGTATCAAGAGATTGGAGAAGCATTGAAGAAATTCCAATTTTAATTATCGAGGGTTTCCTTCTCTTTAATTATAAGTAAGCATTCCCCACTCTAATGTTGACTCAGTGAATGGGGACAAAACTTTGTGCACTAAATATGCTGTTCTTTTAGGCCCCTTGACACTATATGGAATAGAAGCTATTTTCTGACCATTCCATATGAAGAATGTAAGAGAAGGAGGAGGTGAGTTTGTGGATTGTAATTCAAAAGACGAACTTCAGGAAAAGCAAGGAAACATTATTGAGCAATGTGTATGTAATTTTTCAAGCAAGGGAAACCTGGCTGTTTTGCACAAAGAGCAAGGCCTTTTTTCCATGAATGGTTGTCCATATGGAGTTATGCAAATTACTTTGCTAAGTAAAGGCTCTTGTACAAGCTCTTTGGCTCATCTCTCCTAAATCTTCACATGAAGCAACACCATGTTGATTATGATTTTAAATTAGTGGGGTCTGGGGAGTTCCTGTCGTGGTGCAGCGGTTAATGAATCTGACTAGGAACCATGAGGTTGAGTGTTCGATCCTTGGCCTTGCTCAGTGGGTTAAGGATCCTGCGCTGCCATGAGCTTTGGTGTAGGTGGCAGACGTGGCTCGGATCTGGCATTGCTGTGGCTGTGGTGTAGACCGGCAGCTGTAGTTCTGATTAGACCCTAGCCTGGGAACCTCCATATGCCGTGGGTGTGGCCCTAAAAAGCAAAAAAATAATGAAAAATAAAAAATAAATTAGGTGGTGTGTATTGTGCTACAGCCACAGAGAAGACCAATTAGTTTAAAGCTTAATGCAGTGTATCAATATCTCTGTCATTATTAACATTCATATTTGTCTTTCAATTCTTTTCTTTTTATGGCTGCACCTGTGGAATATGGAAGTTCCTGGGCAATGCATCAAATCGGAGCTGCAGCTGCTAGCCTCTGCCACAGTCAGCCAGGGCAGCACCAAATCTGAGCTGAATCTGTAGCTTACAGCAATGCCAGATCTATAACCCACTGAGTGAGGCTAGGGTCAAACCCACATCCTCACAGAGACAATGTCTGGTCTTTAACCTACTGAGCCATAATGGGAACTCCTTTCAATTCTTTTTATAAGAATTTAATTCTCCTCACTAGAGGAGAAAAAAGATAATTTTGGATGATGGGCAATGACTTTAAAATTTCACTTTTAGATCAAAGGACTAAATCCGTTGTGTTATCTTTGTAACTGGCATTGAGTCTAAAGTGTGTAGTCTTGGAGTTCCCTGGTGACTCAGCAGGTTAAGGATCTGGCATTGTCATTGCTGCAGCTTGGGTCACTGCTGTGGTGCAGGTTTAATCCTGGCCTGGGAACTTTCACATTCTGCGTATGCAGCCAAAAATAATAAATAAATGAGTTTCCTCTGTGGTGCAGTGGGAATTACAATGCCAGGATTGTATTCCATCACCAGGCCTACATGATGGGTTGAGGATCCGCTGTTGCTACAGCTGCAGCATAGTTCAAAACTATGACTTGAGTCCGATCCCTGGCCCAGGAACTCCATATGCTGCAGGCACAGCCAAAAAAAGGAAAATTAATTAATTAATTTATTTATTTATTTATTTTAAAAAATGCATGTGGTCTTAATCCTGCTGAGAATTAATCTCTGAGTGATTTCCTCATTATCCTGACCATTATTTTATTTTATCAATTTTGTGTTTCTATCAACATAAGTTTCCTACGTGTTTTGATAGTACAAGGGTCTATGAGCCTCCTGATGCCCCCGGGTACTTTGATGGCCATGTGTGGCCCATGTATGTAAAGCACAGACAAGAAATGGAGAACATCTCATGGGAAATTGGTAAGTGCCTTTTTTCCCTCCAGGGAAGGCTTTTTACTTGTCGTTTCCCCAAAGTACACAAAAGAAAGGACTTTAGAAGGCGTTTTTTGCATGTATTAAATTATAAAGGGGCTTCTTAAGCCAGAACATTCATGGCTTCCTCTTTTCCACACTGGTTCTCCTGGCTTCTGTTTCTCTCTCCATGAATTTTGTCAGTTTGTCAACTTTTAGATGGACATACATTTGTTCAACAGGAATCGGTTGAATGCCTTCCTTATAAGAGGCCCTGCACTGGTGATCTCAAGATAATAAGGCAGACTCAGTCTCTACTTTTATGAACCAATAGTATCAGAGAAGCAGATGTTAAACACACTAGCTGCACAAGCTTGTCCTTTCTAGCTGTGCTGAGTACTGTGACACTAAGCTTTAGGGGCATGCCCAAGTCCCGGCAATCAGCGAAGCCACATTGAAACCACATTATGACAGGTTTAACTGGACAAAGGGAGGTGGGTTAGGGAATAGAAGGTCACCCCAGACAATGGGTATGGCACATGCAAAGGCCAGGGCACAAAGGAAAGAAGGTATGTGTGGTGGAGAAAACCCAGACGAAAGGTAATACTGGTGATATGGTGATATAGGAAGGGTCCATATCCTACAAGGCCATAGACCAGTTAAGGACTTGGGTCATTATCCTAAGGAGAGTGGAAGTCCTCTACAGAGAGGCTTTATACAAGAGTATGTTATATATAGAACTGCTGTTTTAGTAAGATCCCTCTGGCTAAATGAAGGGTAGATGTAGAAGGTGCAATATTGGACTGGATGTATGTATTCAAAAGAACTGAGTGATCGAACAGATACACAGGCAATTGAAGTGTTAGGACAACAGCTTAGGAATTGTCCGGTGTAATTTCAGGAAATCGGAAAAAGTGAGGGAGTTGCAGATATATAAGGAGGAATGCAAGTCTGTTTTTGCATGTAGTGAAGTTGAGATGCCTGAAGGACTTAAGGCAGTGATTTGGAAATAAACATCTGGATCTATGGACTCAGGCTAAGAAAGATCCTTGGGATACAGAATACAACATGGAGAGGGGCAAGAGGCTGGAGAAAGAAGACTTTTGGATGGGGCATAGCAATTGAAACTGAATAAAGGGAGAATAAAGGGAGTTGCCCATGTTGTGAGAAGCCTCGTGACCTCTGTAGTAATTACAGAAAGTACTCAGAGCCTCCCCACGGCCTAGTGGTCATTATGATCCCTTCCTTAGTTCAGTTCAACCCCTCTTCTCCATCCCTAGAGCCTCTTTTGACATTCTGGCCACACCACTTCCAGTTTGGACAAATGGTTGCAGAGATGTCTTCTTTCTACCCTTCTCTCCCTCTCCATCTAAAATGCAAGTCTTGGGAGTTCCCACTGTGGCACACCAGTAACGAGCCCAACTTTATCCCTGAAGATGTGGGTTTGATCTCTGGTCTCTCCCAGTGTGTTAAGGATCCAGCATTGCCGTGAGCTGTGGTGTAGGTCGCAGATGCTGTTCGGATACTGTGTTGCTTGTGGCTATGGTGTAGGCTGGCAGCTGCAGCTCTGATTCAACCCCTAGCCTGGGAACTTCCATATGCAGTGGATACAGCCATAAAAACCAAAAAAAGAAATAAAATGCAAGTCTGACCTTCTCCTACCTTGCTTAAATACCTTCGGAGTCTCCGGCCCTTCAGATAATATCCAAACAGCCAGACCTCAGGGCCTGTAAAGGCTAAGGCACAGCGTTGCTCTAAAATCCCGTCTCTGCATGGATCCTACCTCCCTACATTCTAGCCTTTCCAAACTGAGCCTTTTTTTTTTTTTTTTGGTCTTTTTAAGGCTGCACCTGCAGCATGTGGAACTTCCCAGGCTAGGGGTTGAATCAGAACCGCTGCCTACACCATAGCCAATGCAACTCGGGATCTAAGCTGCGTCTGCAACCTACACCACAGCTCATGGCAACATTGGATCCTTAACCCACGGAGTGAGGCCAGGCATCTAACCCATATCCTCATGTCTACTAGTCATGTTCTCAACCCCCTGATCCACAACAGGAACTCCTGGGCATCTTTTTCTTAACAGACAGAGTTCTTTCCTACCTTCCTTTTTTTTTCTTTTTTCTTTTTTTTGTATAATGATTTTTATTTTTTTATTATAGCTGGTTTACAGTGTTCTGTCAATTTTCTACTGTACAGCAGGGTGACCCTATTACACATACATGTATAGATTCATCACAAGTAATTAGACATAGTTCCCATTGCTATAGAACAGGATCTCATTGCCTATTCATCCCAAAGGTAATATTCTGCATCTATTAACGCCAGACTCCCAGTCCATCCCACTCCCTACCCCTCCTGCTTGGCAACCACAAGTCAATTTTCCAAGTCCATGATTTTCTTTTCTGTAGAAAGGTTCATTTATGCGGTATATTAGATTCCAGATATAAGTGATATCATATGGTATTTGTCTTTCTCTTTCTGACTTACTTCACTTAATATGAGCGTCTCTAGTTCCATCCGCGTTGCTAAATTGTATTATTTTGTTCTTTTTATGGCTGAGTAGTATTCCATTGTGAATATATACCACATCTTCCTAATCCAATCATCTGTCAATGGACATTTGGGTTGTTTCATGTCTTAGCTATTGTGAATAGTGCTGCAATGAACATATGGGTGCATGTGTCTTTTTAAGGGAAAGTTTTGTCCGTATATATGCCCAAGAGTGGGATTGCTAGGTCACATAGTAGTTCTATGTATAGTTTTCTAAGGTATCTCCATACTGTTTTCCATAGTGGTTGTACCAGCTTACATTCCCACCAACAGTGCAGGAGGGTTCCCTTTTCTCCATACCCCCTCCAGCATTTGTTGTTTGTGGACTTAGTAATGATGGCCATTCTGACTGGTGTGAGGTGGTACCTCGTAATGGTTTTGATTTGCATTTCTCTAATCATCAGTGATATTGAGCATTTTTTCACATGCTTGTTGGCCATCTGTATATCTTCTCTGAAGAAATGTCTATTCAGGTCTTTTGCCCATTTTTCCATTGGGTTGTTGGCTTTTTTTGCTGTTGAGTGTGTAAGTTGTTTGTATATTTTGGCGATTAAGCCTTTGTCAGTTGTATCATTTGACACTATCTTCTCCCATTCTATAAGTTGTCTTTTTGTTTTCTTTTTGGTTTCCTTTGCTGTGCAAAACTTGTCAGTTCGATTAGGTCCCATTGGCTTATTTTTGCTTTTATTTCTGTTGCTTGGGAGACTGACCTAAGAAAACATTTGTAAGGTTGATGCCAGAGAATGTTTTGCCTATGTTCTGTTCCAGGAGTTTGATGGTGTCTTGTCTTATATTTAAGTCTTTAAGCCATTTTGAGTTTATTTTTGTGCATGGTGTCAGGGTCTGTTCTAGTTTCATTGATTTGCATGCAGCTCTCCAGGTTTCCCAGCAATGCTTACTGAAGAGACTGTCTTTTTCCCATTTTATGTTCTTGCCTCGTTTGTTAAAGATTAATTGACCATAGGTGTCTGGGTTTATTTCTGGATTCTCTCTTCTGTTCCATTGGTCTGTGTGTCTGTTTTGGTACCAGCAGTGCACTGTCTTCATCAGTGTGGCTTTCTAATATTGCCTCAAGTCTGGGAGAGTTATGCCTTTTCTAGTTCTGTAAAAAATGTCATGGGTAATTTGATAAGGATTGCATTGAATCTGTAGATTGCTTTGGCTAGTATGGCCAATTTTACAATATTAATTTTTCCAGCCCATGAGCATGGAATATCTTTCCATTTCTTTGTATCTTCTTTGATTTTCATGATTAATGTTTTATAGTTCTTACCATATAAGTCTTTCGCCTCCTTAGTCAGGTTGATTCCCAGGTATTTGATTTTTTGAGTGCAACTTTAAAAGGTATTTTTGTATTCCTTTTCTAATATTTCATTGTTAGTATACAGAAGTGTGACTGATTTCTGAATGCTAGTCTTGTATCTTGCTACTTCTCTGAATTTGTTGATCAGTTCAAGTAATTTGGGGGTTGAGTCCTTAGGGTTTTCTAAATATAGTATCATGTCATCTACATACAGTGACGGTTTTACCTCTTCCTATTTGGATACCTTTTATTTCTTTTGTTTGTCTGATTGCTGTGCCTAGGACTTCCAATACTATGTTGAATAACAGTGATGAGAGTGGGCATTCTTGTCTTGCTCCAGATTTTAGTAGGAAGGCTTTCAGCTTTTCTCCATTGAGTATCATATTTTCTGTGGGTTTATCATAATTGGCTTTTTTTTCCTTTTTCACTTTCCATTTTTTTCTTAATGGATTTTATTTCAATTATAGGTGTACATAAATCATCACAAGTCAGTTTTACAGATTTTGTATCCCAAACCCACAGTGCATCCCTCCACCCCCCAGATTGTCTTATTTGAAAAACCAAGGTTTTCCAAAGTCTGTGAGTCATTGTCTGTTCTGCAAAGAAGTTAATTGTGTCTTTTTAGTTTCTACATGTAAGCGGTAGCATTGGGTGTTGCTGTCTAATTGTCTTAGAACTGGTTTCACTTCGTATGATAATTTCTAAGTCCATCCATGTTGCTATAAATGTTGGTAATTCGTTCCTTTTAATGGCTGAGTAACATTCCATTGTGTGTATGTACCATATCTTCCCTATCCACTCCTCTGTCGATGGGCAATTAGGTTGTTTCCATGACCTGGCTATTGCCTAGAGTGCTGCTATGAACACTGGAGTACATGTGTCTTTTCAAGTCATGGTTTCTGCTGGATAGATGCCCAGGAGTGGGATTGCTGGGTCATAATTGGCTTTTATTATGTTAAAGTATGTTCCCTCTATACCTACTTTGGTAAGAGTTTTGATCATGAATGGATGTTGGACTTTGTCAAATGCTTTTTCTGCATCTATTGAGATGATCATGTGGTTTTTGACTTTTCTTTTGTTAACGTGGTATATGACGTTGATACACCTGGTCATGGTGTATGATCTTTTTGATATGTTGTTGGATTCAGTTGGCTAACGTTTTGTTGAGAATTTTTGCGTCTATATTCATCAAAGATATTGGCCTATAGTTTTCTTTTTTCATGGTATCTTTGGTTTTGGTATTAGGGTGATGGTGGCATCATAGAATGTCTTTGGGAGTGTTCCTTCTTCTCCAGCCTTTTGGAAAAGTTTAAGGAGGATGGGTATAAATTTCTCTTTGTATGTTTGGTAGAATTCACCTGTGAAGCCATCTGGTCCTGGATTTTTATTTGTAGGGAGTGTTTTTAATACGTATTCAATTTCATTTCTAGTGATCCTTCTGTTCAGTTGATCTATTTCTTCTTGATTCAATTTTGGCAGGCTGTCAGTCTCTAGAAAGTTGTCCATTTCTTCTAGGTTGTCAAATTTGTTGGCATACAATTGTTCATAGTATTCTCTTATGGGTTTTTTTTTTTCTGCAGTATCCATTGATTTCTCCTTTTCCATTTCTTCTTTTGTTTATTTGGGTTTTTTTCTCTCCTCTTCTTGGTGAGCCTGGCCAGAGGTTTGTCGATTTTGTTTACCTTTTCAAAGAACCAGCTCTTGGTTTTATTGATTTTTGCTGTTGTTTTTTGAATCTCTATTTTATTGATTTCCTCTCTGATCTTGATGATTTCCTTCCTTCTGCTGACTTTAGGTTTTGCTTGCTCTTCTTTTTCTAATTCATTTAGGTGATGGATCGAGTCATTGATTTGAGATTTTTCTTCTTTTCTGAGGAAAGCCTGTATTGCTATGAATTTCCCTCTGAGCACTGCTTTTGCGGCATCATAGATTTTGAGTGGTTGTGTCTTCATTATCATTTGTGTTGAGATATTTTTTTAATTTCCTTCTTGATTTCTTCATTGACCCATTGTTTGTTTAGTAGCATGCTGTTTAGTCTCCATGCAGTTATTTTTTTCTCATTTCTCTTCCTGTGATTGATTTCTAGTTTCATGCCATTGCGATCAGAGAAGATCCTTGAAATAATTTCTATACTCCTAAATTTGTTGAGGTTCATTTTGTGCCCCAGTGTGTGGTCAATCCTTGAGAATGTGCCATGTGCACTTAAAAATGTATATTCTGATTTTTTTGGATGTAGTGTCCTGAAAATGTTGATTAAGTCTAACTTTTCTATTGTGTCATTTAGGATCTCTGTTACCTTATTGATTTTCTGTCTAGAGGATCTGTCCATTGATGTGAGTTGGTGTTAAAGTCTCCTACTGTGATTGTATTCCCATCAGTTTCTCCTTTTATGTCTATTAGTATTTTTTGTAGGTAATTGGGTGCTCCTATATTAGGGCATATATATTGATGATTGTAATATCCTCTTCTTGAATGGATCCTTTTACAATTAAACAGTGTCCTTTTTTGTCTTTCTTTAGGGCCTTCATTTTAAAGTCTATTTTGTTTGATGTGAGTATTGTAACACCTGCTTTCCTGTTTTGTCCATTGGCATAAAATATCTTTTCCCATCCCCTCACTTTCAATCTATATGTGTCTCTTGCCTTCAGGTGAGTCTTTTGTAAATAGCAGATTGTAGGTTTTTGCTTTTTAATCCAGTCTGCCACTCTGTGTCTTTTGATTGGAGCATTGAATCCATTGACATTTAATGTGATTGTCAATAGATATGTATTTATTACTATTTTAAACCTTGTTTTCCAGTATATTGTTTCTCTTTTCTTCCTTTTTTCGGTTGGATGCTTACCATTTATTTTATGCCTGAGTACTTTTCTTTTCAGTTTTTGTGAATGTAATGTTCAGTTTTGATTTGTGTTTGCCCTGTTTTTTAAGTATGTTAACCCCTGTCTTATATCTGCTTGCTTTAGCCTAATAGCCATATAGTCTCAAACATATCATTAAAATAATAGAAAAGAATCTATATTTTCTTACTTTCCCTCCCCATACTGTATGATTTCTATGTCTTTTAAAGTTTTTTTTCTTTTAAATGTCTTCATGTTTACATCTGTATGCTGACTTATTTAAGTGATTGCTTTACAGTTGTGGTTTCCTCCATTCTATTTCTTCTTAACTTGTTTTTATTTATTTATTTATTTATTTATTTATTTATTTATTTATTTAATTTAGAAAAGCCCTTCCAGTATTTCTTTCGGAAAGGGTTCAGTATTGCTGTACTCTTAGCTTTTGTTTGTTGGAGAAATTCTTTATTTCCCCTTCTATTTTATTTTTCTTTCTTTCTTTATTTTTTTTGTCTTTTTTCCTTTTAGGGCCACACCTGTGGCATATGGAGGTTCCCAGGCTAGAGGTCTAATCGGAGCAGTATCTGCCAGCCTGTGCCAGAGCCACAGCAACACCAGATCCGAATCGCCTCTGCAACCTATACCACAGCTCATGGCAACGCCGGATCCTCAACCCACTGAGCAAGGCCAGGGATTGAACCCGCAACCTCATAGTTCCTAGTCGGATTCGTTTCCACTGCACCACAATGGGAACTCCTCCCCTTCTATTTTAAATGATATTCTTGCTGGGTAGAGTATTCTAGGTTGCAGATTTTTTCCTTTCAGCACTTTTAACTATGTCTTGCCACTCCCTTCTGGTCTGTAGTGTTTCTGTAGGGAAATCAGCTGATAGCCTTATGGGGGTTCCCTTATAATTAACACTTTGCTGCCTTTAGGATCCTCTCTTTAACTTTTGCCATTTTTTTTCTTTTTCTTTTTTTTTTTTTTTCCTTTTATCATTTTAGGGCCGCACCCATGGCATGAGGAGGTTCCCAGGATAGGGGTCCAATTAGAGCTGTAGCCGCCAGCCTACGCCATAGCCACAACAACACAGGATCCGAGCCGCATCTGCAACCTACACCACAGCTCACCACAACACCGGATTGTTAACCCACTGAGCAAGGCCAGGGATCGAACCCACAACCTCATGGTTCCTAGTCGGATTCGTTAACCGCTGCGCCACAACAGGAACTCCCAACTTTTGTCATTTTTATTATAATATGCCTTTGTGTGGGCCTGTTTGGGTTCAACTTGTTTGTGGCCCTCTTTCCTTACTGTATCTTGATACCTGTTTCCTTTAGACTTAGGAAGTTTTCAGACATAATTTATTCTAATATATTTTGAATCCCCTTTTCTTTTTCTTCTCCTTTGGAGTTCGTATTATATGTATATTGGCCTGAGTTATATTATCCCATAGATTTCTTATCCTGTTTTCATTTGGTTTTCTGTCTGCTGTCCTGATTGGGTGATTTCCATTATTCTACTTCCACATCAGTAATTCGTCCCTCTGCATTATTTAAACTGCTCTTTATTGCCTTTAGCTCAGTTTGCATGTCTGCAAATGAGTTTTCTAGCTTTTCTTGGCTCCTTCGTATATATTCTAGTTCCTTTTTAAGGGAATCTGCATTACTTTTCATGTCTTCTCTTAATTCCTTGATATTCAGCCTTAATTCCTCTGTATTTTCACTCTCTCCCTTTTGAACTCAATGTCCATCAGACTGCAGAGTTCTTTTTCATTGTTGACTGCTTTAGGTGAATTCTCCTGTTCTTTTAACTTGGAATGGTTTCTGAGCTTCTTCATCTTGCTTATGCTTTTCTTTTTCTGTGAGTTTGGGAAAGCCAAACTACAGTCTTGTAAGGCTACTTCTAAGCAAAAGCACCCTTTGTATTTTTTTGGGGGGTTACTCTTTAGTTTTGGTATAGGAGTTTGAATATTTGCTGTCTCTTTCTTCGGTGTGAGTAGGCTGTTATCCCCAGGATGCTAGTGTGTTTTCAGGGATAAGGAGGCAACGGGTAGGGCCAGCAGTCAGTACCTGGTCACTGGGCTGTCAACAGAAGCAAGGACCTGCAGGAAGGTGGCACTGACTACTCGTAGTTGCAGGGCCCTGGGAAGTGGTAATGAGCTCTAGGCAGATCTACAAGGTGATCAGAATATTTGGCAGTAGCAGCAGCAAGGTGTGTGAGTTCCCAGGGGAACAAGAGCAACAACAGCTAGTGTTCAATTGCAGTGCCCTCCTCTGAGGTGATTGGAATCGCAGATGGTGTCTGTTCAGGGACCCCTAGTGGTAGTGGGCCATGACCATCTCTAGAGTCAGTGATAACTGCAGTGGTTTGTTCCTGCCACCTGTAGACCATGCCAGGTCTCACTTACCCCACGTAGAAGGTGCTGCACAGGCTGTTCCTAGTTGCAGGATCCTGCGATGTGACACAGATCAGGTGTGCTGGTACTGCCTGGAGCATTCAACTGTGGCAGCAATAGGTCCAGTGTGTTCCCAGGGGTGCAAGAACACCAACAGGTGGTATTTGGTCACAGTGCCCTCCTCTGTGGTGTCCTTGAGGTGACTGGGGCTGCAAATGGTGCCTGTTCACGGACCCCTAGTGGTGGGGGCCACTCCCACCTCTGGAGTCTGAGATAACTGCAGTGTTTTGCCTCCACCTCCTCTAGATCATGCAAGAAGCAGCTGTCCTGCTTAGCCCCCCCAGGAGGTGCTACACAAGCTGCTCCTAGTTGTAGGTTCCTGGGAAGGGACAGTGATCAAGCATCTGGGCACTGCCCAGAGTGTTTGGCAGTGGCAGCAGCAGGGTGGGTGTGCTCCCAGGGGAGCGAGAGAAACAACAGGTGGAGTTTCATTGTAATGTCCTTCTCTGTGGTGCCCTCTGAGGTGGTTGGGGCTGCAAGTGATTTTTGTTCAGGTAGCCCCAGTGGCGGTAGGCCATGCCCACCTCTGGAATTAGATAATTGCAGTGGTTTGCCCCCACCACCTTCAGATCATGCAAAAGTCTCCCTGTCACACTTAGCCCATGCAGGAGGTGCTGTACCAGCTGCTCTAGTTGTCTGGTCTTGGGAAGGGACAGTGACCAAGTGTCTGGGCACCGCCCAGAGCATTTGACAGTGGCAGCTGCAGGGTGGGTGTGTTCCCAGGAGAGTGAGAGCAATAGCGTATGTTGCTTGGTAGGCACTGCATCACACTTTGTCCCCTGATGCCCTTAGCCCACACAAGAGGTGCCTGGCCACCAGTAGCCTTCACTAGAAGTGCCCAACCTCTCGTATAGGAGCAAGAGGCTTCTCACCACGTGCGGCCTACACCAGAGCCGCCTGGTCTCCTGAAGACTAGCAAGCAGCTTCTCGCTGTGGGCAGCCCGCACCAGAGCTGCCCTGCCCCCACGAGCCTGCAGGCATGCGTGCATGCTCTGGTGCAAGGAGTTTCCTATGGCAGTCCACCCCTCCTCCCCTCGCCCTCCACAACAGTGGTGCCTTGCCTCTCCTGCAGGTCCAGACCTTCTCCTGGGTTCCCTCTGCCGTGGCATTCCACTCCCCCGCCCACGGAGCACTTCTCCTTAGCCCCTTAGTCTCTCTCCACGCCACCAACTCCAGTCCTATCCCAGGGACTGACCTCCAGAGCCTAAGTCTTAGTGCCCAGCCCCTACCCGAGCATCTCAGGCTGTGGAATTCAGATGATCTGTGCGGCTCTCACTCTGCTTTTCCATTCTCAGTCCAGCTGCTGCGCTTTTCTCGACAACTTTGAGGTCCCTCCGATCTGGCTGATCTTTCTGTCAGTTAGGTGGCTTCCCAGGGTGTGGGTTCCTTTTCTCCTTCACAGCTCCCTCTCTGGAATGCTAGTGCCGTCCGGATTCCTTTTCTCTCTCTCTTTTTTTTTCTTTTGTTCTACCCAGTTATGTCAACAGTTTCTTGCCCTTTTTGGAGATTTAAGTTCTTCTGCCAGCATACAGTTGATGTTCTGTGCAAGTCGTTTTACACATAGATGTGTTTTTTGGATGTGTTTGTGGGAGAAGGTGAGCGCAATCTCTTACTCCTCTGCCATCTTGCTCTGCCTTCTGGGCCCCTCTTTTCCTACCTTCTTACCTCTACAGTTTTCTGACTAGAAGACCCTCTCCTTCCCTTGACCTGCATAATCTCTGTTTTTTTATCCCAAACTGACTATGCCAGTTTTGTTTAAAATACTTTATCTTCTGGGCCTGGAGAATTCAGATGCAGTACATGTGTGACAGAACTCACATACCCTCACCCTCCGCCCCCAACGTGATTTAAGAAGCTTCACAGGTGATCCTGATGCATAAATTAGTTTGAGAACTACTCCCTTAAATGATTATTTTGAGAAGACATCTCTTCATTGCTCCCAAGGTGTAATATACACAATGCAACTTAACTGTTTCTTTAAAAAAAAAAAAATTCGTATCAACTAGTTTTAATTTCTTTGTAATAAACCAAAAATTTCTTACCTATTGTACCTGGCTATGATATATTTCTCTCTTTAATGGCTATTCATTTCTTTTTAAGTTACATTCCTGGGTCTTTGATTAAACCTACTGGTTTTCTCAAGAGATGCAAAGTGCCAGAATAATCATCCTGTTTTAATAAGCCTGTTAGCACTTGAACTGCTTTCTTTTCCCCTTTTCAGTTTACCTAGATGGAACAAAATCTGAAGAAGCCCTCTTTGCCCAAGTGTATGAAGATTTAGTACAAGAACTAAGAAAGCAAAAGTGTAAGTATTGTTCAATCAGAGTGGACTGTGAAGGAGCAGTCTGGAGACTAGTTCATTACATACCCTAGAATGGCACACCAGAATGCTAATGTAGGAGTGATCATATCCATTCATCCATTGCTTTTTTTTATTTTTATTTTTTGTCTTTTTGTTTTATGTAGGGCTGCACCCGCGGCATATGGATGTTCCCAGGCTAGAGGTTTAACAGGAGCTGTAGCTGCCGGCCTTCGCCACAGCCACAGCAACACGGGATCCGAGCCGCGTCTGCAACCTACACCACAGCTCACGGCAACGCCGGATCCTTAACCCACTGAGCAAGGCCAGGGATCGAACCCACAACCTCATGGTTCCTAGTCGGATTCGTTAACCACTGAGCCACGATGGGAACTCCTCCATTGCTTTGAGATACTTCAGAATCAGAAACTGAATGGGTCTGGGGACTTGACTGCTGGAGACTTAATAACTTGAGTATTTGAAAATATTCACCCTTTGTTACAGCTCTTAATGATATTTATGTTATTTACTTTAAATTTTTTAGTAAATGGCTGTGATTTCAATGGGACTGAAATCCTTTGAGTCAAGTGAAGCTAAAATGCTAGTAATCTTGTGTTAGTAAGTTCCCTTTCTCCTTTATTCCCTTAAAGATTTTTTTAAATAAGTTTCTATTTCCCAAATACCTCAAAAATAGTGCTCGCTTCAGCAGCACATATACCAAATACCTAAAAAATAAACACAAGATTTTATAAACTACTCATTGAGTGTTTAAGGTTTTCATATAAGATAATATGTTTTACAAGTAGCAGAAATCCTTCTAAGTCTGGAATAAGCAGAAGGAAACTATATGGTGGCAGTGGCTTTGGGCCAAATAGGATTCTTACGGTTCTGCCTCAGTTTTTCTACTTGGGCTTATTATGAAGTTAGTCTCTTTCCACTGACAGACATGATGTCTTTTGGGAGTACTGTCCTCCTAGGTCCACTAGCCCCAGTTAAAAAAACAAAACAAAACAAAAGGAGTTCCCATCATGGCTCAGTGGTTAACGAGCCCAACTAGTGATGTGGGTTCTATCCCTGGCCTTGCTCAGTGGGTTAAGGATCTGGCATTGCCGTGAGCTGTGGTGTAGGTCATAGACATGGTTCAGATCCAGCATTGCTGTGGCTGTGGCATAGGCTGGCAGCTGCAGCTCCGATTGGACCCCTAGCCTAGGAACCTCCATCTGCCATGGGTGCAGCCCTAAAAAATGACAAAAGACAAAAAAAAAAAAAGTTTATCCTTTTTCAAGATTGTTGATAAGTGTTGAAGCTGGGTGTTGGGTACAGGAATTTATATATTATTCTCACTGGTTTTGCATATGTTTAAAATATGGAATTTTAAAGCAGTTTTCCATTTTAGCCCAGCTGAAAAGTCTCAGGAAAGACTGATTGGTCCTGGTTGGGTCACATGACTTTTGCTAAACCAATCACTCTGCCTAGGAGATGGCTTACTCTGATTGGTTAGGACTGGACCATGTTCTTGTCTTATAATTGAGTATCTCTCCTAAGGCCTCCTAATTTAAGGGGAGAAATTCCTCAAGAGAAAGTAGGGCAGGAGGTAGAAACCAGAAGAAGGATGACAAAGCATCCTGGGAAAACAAAACTGTCGATCCAGCTGTTTCATTAGAACTATGTGAGCTAAAAGGATTTTCGTGGCTAACATGCAAAATGCAATCATCAGCTGGCTCAAAAGAAGACAGTATGAGTCACTTTGGCAGTGAAGACTATTATATGCTCCTTCGGTGAGAAGCAACTGCCCTCATCCAAATGTCATCATCTCAATAAGAACTCGAATTCGTATGCCCTCAGTAAATTCCTGTCTGAGGGCTGCTAGAGATCTGAGCCCTCCCAGGCCGCTCATTGATCCTAACACGCTCCCAGTTTCAGAGTCAGCCTTTCATGTACACATGGACCTATTTAAAGAAATCTCAGGACCATATTAAAATTTCTTCCTGTAAGTGGAAATTAAAACCCTTTACTAGGTATGCCATGTGTTTCTCTGATGAAAGGCAGAGCTCTTGTGAAGCCCAGGCACCAGCATAGCGGGATGCAGAAATGCAGGCTGAAGAGAGGGGCTCAGCCTTTGTAAATGATAGGATCTGAGCCAGAGCCACTTTTCTGAGAGTTATTGGTGTTGTCGAAACTTGGTCTCTGTCTACTAGTGCCAAAGAGAAATGCAGAGACAGAGTTTTGGGTGAAGGAGAAAAACGTAAGCTCTTATTGCTTTGCCAGGCAAAGGAGGCCACAGCAGACTAATGCCTTTAAGACTGTGCCGCCCATTGGGAAGAATTCTAGGGAGTTTTATAGTAAAAAGGAGAAAAACAGATTTTCAGATAGGAATCAGGATTGGGTCATTCTTTCTTTGGAGGAAGAAGAACATGCATTCTTCTTTCTTTGGGGCAATCTTAGTCATCAAAGCTGACATTCAGCATGATCATGGTGGTGGTCTTCTGGATTATTGCCTACAATAACAGTACTTGCGAAAAGGCATATTGATCAGAGATTAGAACAAACTAGGAAAGTTCCTGAAAAACATCATGTGCTAATAATATTTAACCCACAGGCAATTGTGCTCAGGGTGCCTAATCTTTAGCTTATGTGTGATTGTGTTTAGGGTGCAATTAAGTCCGGGAGAAGGACAAGGAAGTATTCAAAAACGTTCAGTTTTAAAGTACTTATTTCTAAAAGAAGCATAAGGAATATAACTTTTCTCTTAAGTATATAAGCTGTGTACTTCCCTGTATAAGGCAGGGAGAAGGACAAGGAAGTATTCCAAACTGCTCAGTTTTAAAGTATTCATTTCTAAAAGAAGCATAAGGAATATAACTTTTCTCTTAAGTGTATAAGTTGTGTATCCCTTGAGAGGGAACCACGATCCTGTCCCAAGGATGTATTATTGTTTCTTGACTGTTCCTCCCTTGTCTTTGCATCCCCTTCCTTCCCTGATCAACTGTCTGGGCCTGTGCCATGGAACTCAGGGAAAGCTATGGAGGCTGAATGAGGCCCATTTTCTAAGAATGAGAAATGGGGAACACAGAAAGGCTTTTGTACCCAGGAGCCCCACAGGGCCCTGCTCGCTTACGTTGGCTCCCTTGCTGACCCTGGTAAGATACAGGATGTTTCAGCAATTGGCCACCTATACCTTTCTATCCTCTCAATAATGGCTAGTCCTGGAATCTCATTCTCTTTTAATGACTTAAGTCATATGCTGATGTCTGGCCTCACGATCTACCTGCTGATAAAAATGAAGGAGCCTTGATCATGCAGCTCAGGCAAACCACACTTAATTCCATACCAAATGCCAGCTTTTGCCATCGGGTCCAAGGCCCAAGAATAGCTGGCATGTGTAGAGAGGTGCTGAAAACCCACAGGAAAGTACATTTCCATGTCTGTGACACCCTCCTCTTTTCTTGCCTACATCCTAGAGATTTATAAGGAAGTGTTCCTTTGTGTGGCTGCTTTGCTTGTGATCTAGATATTGGATAAAGGTAAAAAAGAAAAAAATCATAACAGAAATGTTAGAAGAGACATAAAATCCAATGAAGATCAGCTTTTCCTGCCTCCAGGATCTACATTCATTTTTTTCAGTTGCATAAATAAGTTACTGAGTTATTTATAGTAACGCATCACCTTTCCCAGGTCTTCCAACCACAGTGCCCTGGCAAAGCCAGCCTGGAGGGATCCTCAGCATAGCCTGGTTTAACCTTCAGTATGGGACTGTTAGCTGGGAGGCCTTTCAGATGTTTCAGTTGACAATACCTCAGGTTTTTATAGCATCTCATAAACTATTTATCTAATTTTCTATTCTAAGCATGTAAAATCGTAATCATTATCAAAGTATTAATAATGAAAGGAAAACAACAAAGATTGAATTTAAGTATTAATGAAACAAATGACCCAGGAGAGAAAGTTTATAAACTTACATGTTTATTGTAATCCTTATTTAAATACAGACTTTGAGGCAAAATTTTATCATTACCTATTACTCCTCCTATGACAAGGCAGTCAAGCCACCAGGAACACTCGAACTCCCTTAAAAAATACTTATTTTTATCTCATTAAAAAACATGATAATTATTTTGAACTTTTAATATGAAAGCAAAAGGGAGAAAATAATCACCTATGTTCTCACCAATCATCACTGTTTACGTTTTAATAAGTACGTATCCAGTGTTTTTGCTATTCATTCTTTTATATGGTTACATGGTTTACATGGTTAATTGCCATGTTTATTTCTGTTTTAAATTAGCATTTAATATTTAATAAGTTTTATAGTACCATTATATGATGAAACTGAATTAAAAAAAAATCTCCCAGTTAAAGAATTCAAAGCTGAGTTTTCTTTTGCTCATTCAAAGTAAATTATAAGACTTGACGTTGACATCTTACTTCAGAAGAAAGATGTCAAATCAAAGGAACAAAAATTGCAAAAAAAATTTATTATAATCAAATGAATTTGAGGAGGTATTTTCCTGCATTAAATTTAAAATATAGTTTTAAAATAATAGTGGTATAATTATGTAGTATAATCAAATTAACATAAAATTATTAAAGCATTTCCCAGTTGTTGGATAGTGTTGTTAGAAAGTTTTTCACATTGGCAAACAACAAGCTACAAAAATATCCGCACTTATTACTGGTTTTCTTCTTCTTGAATTATATTAAAAATTTCCAAAAGTAGTAATTACTTGGTCAAAGAATAAATTCACATTTATATTTTATATGCTTCAAAGATTAAATACTGGAGTTCCTGCTGTGGCACAGTGGGTTAAGAATTGGACAACAGGGGGAGTTCCCGTCGTGGTGCAGCAGTTAATGAATCCGACTAGGAACCGTGAGGTTGCGGGTTCCATCCCTAGCCTTGCTCAGTGGGTTAATGATCTGGCATTGCTGCGAGCTGTGGTGTAGGTCGCAGATGCGGCTCAGATCTGGCATTGCTGTGGCTGTTGCGTAGGCCGGTGGCTACAGCTCGGATCTGGCGTGCTATGGCTGCTACAGAGTCACAGGCTCGATCCCAGGCCTGGCTCAGTGGGTTAGTGGATCTGGCATTGCCACAGATGTTGTGTAGGTTGCACACAGCTGTTGTGCAGCTCAGATTCAGTCCCTGGCCTAGGAACTTCTGTATGCCATGGGTTCAGTCATTAAAAAAAAAAAAAAAGTTTAGATACTAAAAAAGTTGTGCTTTTCCAGCATGACCTGTGTAATAAGAATGTGGCAGGCTTATCATTGAATTTCTATGCCAAAGTCACTAAGTATTTAGCTAGGCTTCCTTACTTTAATAAAAAAGATTAAAGGTAAGAATACTTCTTTCCTCAATCAAGAATAACACACCAAAACAAGAATTCTGTTATACCAGCCACTTTTGTGATATTCTTCTAGTTTGCAAATTTTTTCATTCCTTGAAGTCAGGATTAATATACCAATTGCAAATGATATTGGATATCTGATATCTGAAATTAGACTTAAATTTAACATGAGGATTAAAAGAATGAGACTTGGGTTCTACTTAATTCTTTACAGAAAACCAGCATTTCTGGCCCCAGAATCACTGTAATCGTAACATCCTTAGATGTGTCAAGATTTAATAAAATAAGAATTGAAATTCTCCATTAATTTCTTTTTATTTGTAATTATTCTCAAGGTCTGCAAGGGACAACATAAAGTTGGAATGCACCAAACCCTTCCTGGAGCGAACTGGGAAACTCAAAGGAATATATTCAAGGAACATGAACCACGATACAATGTGTACTTTGGTACAATGTCAGCTGTTGTTTTGCTTGTTTTTCTGTTTGGTCTATCACATATGATTTCCTTAACACATGAACCAGGAAGTAGTTCTCCATGACAGCAGACAGGAATTTACCTTAATGAGTTGTTCTCACTCACAGGAGTACATAGATTCAGCATAGCTCACAAGTGGTCAATGTCTCTAGACCAGTGATTATCAAACTTTTCAGAATGGGACCCAGAGTAAGAAATAAGATACAGAACATAATTCAATATATATGTAATCTATGGATGTGTGCATTTGTGTGTATATGTCTATATGTGTTTATATGTGTTGAATGTATCATATCAAGCATCATAATACATTTACCTTACATTCAATGTGCTCTTGATACTTTTCTACCTTTAATTTTTTTTTAAATATTGGTTACCATCCCATACCAGTGCTCACCTCCTGCAAATAATGGGATTACCTAGAGTAACAGTCATACTGAATAAATCAACAATTTGCAACAGTATCTCTTTTGTGTATGTTTTGTCCTTATTGCTGCTGTTACTGTTTTTGGTGTGTGTATGAAACTGTTGAATCATTTGTATCACTAATGTTGATACTTTGTTACAGATAAGGTTTTTTGTTTGCCTTTTATTTTGTTTTTTCCAACCAAGGGTCTTAAATCACAAAAATAAGTTACAGTTACTTTAGTGATATGCAGTACCAGGGACCTTTTACTGAAAAGCACAAAGAGAGTATCTGTATTATTGTATAATTTTTGAGGCCTTATTCAATGCTGGAGTTTAAATTACTGATCAACTTGTTATTTATTAGAAATAAACAGGTTGATCACATTCTCAGTCCTTACAAATGTAAAATACACTAACTTTAAATATTCTCTATAGACTCAACTGATCAACTCTCGTTACATAAAAATTTCTAACTAGCTTGTACCGAGTGATGATTGGGGGGGTTTTTGGTTTGTTTTTGTTTGTTTTGTTTTGTTTATTTGTTATTTGGTCACTACCAAAAAATGTCCGGGCTCAAATTACAGTTCATCCATTTAATAGCCATATGTCTTTGATCAAACCATATAAAGTCTTTATTTCTTCTTTGTAAGATGGGACTGTCAATAGTACTTAGAGCGGGCATAGTAGAAAGTAAGGATAAAGTTCAAAATCCTTGTTGTAGCCCCTGAAGCATTCCTTGATTTAGCTCTGAGCATCTTTTTACCCTCATTTCCCTTCACTCAGCTCTGCTGTTCTGTCACTGGGGCCTCCTCTTCTCAAACTTACCAGGACCCTTCCTGCTTCACAGTGGGCACACGTGCTGCTCCAGATGTTCAGAGCAAACTTCTGCTACCCTTCCCTCCAAGAAGTCTGCTAACTCCTCCTCCTTCAGATCACCCCTAAAATGCTGCTTCTCAAAGGATTTCTATCCTCCTTGCCCCACCCTCATAGGTGCTCTCAAAATGCCCATTTCCTTCAAAGTGCTAATCACAATTGTAATTGTACTGTCACTTTCAGAATGACTCATTTAATGGCTGTCTCTCCAGCTAGACTGTAAGCTCCTTGAAGGCAAACTCTAACCCCTGTGCCTTAATTACAAACACACCCCTGCTAAGTATGTAGCACAGTATCTGACACATAATGAACACAGTAAATGTTGGGTACCTTCTATAAATTATTACTATATTAGGAATGAGTTCACATGCAAGCAGTGTGTTACTTGGACTAATAGTAGCTTATCAGGGTTTATTCTTTCTACATAATAATGTCCAAAGGCACATAGTCAATGGTTTTGGCCTACAGTTTTCAGATTTGGGGAAAACAAAAATAAAAAGCACATTGTTAAACTTGAATTTCAGGAGTTCCCTTCATGGCTCAGTGGTCAACGAATCTAACTAGGATCCATGAGGATGCGGGTTCAATCCCTGGCCTCGCTCAGTGGATTAAGGATCCAGCATTGCATGAGCTGTGCTGTAGGTCGCAGATGTGTCTCGGACCACGAGTTTTCTGTGGCTGTGATGTAGGCCAGCAGCTGTAGCTCCAATTTGACCCCTAGCCTGGGAACTTCTATATGCCACAGGTGCAGCCCTAAAAAGAAAAAAAAAAAAAGAAAAAATTTGAATTTCAGATAAACTATAAACTTTGTTTTAGCACAAGCGCCAGATATTATTGAAGACTGCGCTTTTTCTCAAATTCAGCAACTCAAAAATGTCACAAAAAAGCCAGAGTCTTTCATCCTTGGCTTATGGAGTTGTCATTTTGAGATCATGGGAAAGCAGCAGAAGCTCAGAGCAGAGTGTCAACTATCAAGACAGGAAGATGGGTATCAGAGGCACAGACAGCCACAGGCCTCCAGCAGTGACCCCAGCAGCCAGAACCAGCTCCCATGGCCACTTTTCCCTGCAAGAATGGCCAGGAAGAGAATGTTAAGATGGATTTGAACTGATTATGATTCATTGCCTGGGAATGTATCCAAGCAGAGGGAGCTTCTTTTATTAAAGAAGGAGGAGGAAATAGGTAAGCATCTGTAAGTATCTACCACAAACTTTTTCTGCTTGTCCTCCCTGGTTATGATTTTATCAAACCTAGGTGGATATAATTTGTGTTATCAAAACAGTGGCCTTTTTTTAAGAATAAAAGTCAAGATATGACTTTTCAAACTTTATTTCCAAGAATTTCTGAAATACCCTCTTTTCCCCCCAAGAGGGTTATTGCTGTTGATTGAGAACCATCACACTTGACTTTTCTCCCTATTTCAGGCTGTGAAAATAGGTCAGAGAAAGACTATCTTGGGGGAAGAAAAAAAAAAAAAAGCCTTTAACAGACATCACAAATCATTTTGGAAAGAAGTAAACATTTTTGCCTATGACTATCAGAATTAAATCAGCAGTTTGAAATAAAGGATACCAGTGCTCCATTTCTTATCAAAGCAGTTAATGAGATACTTTGTCTATTTAGAAAGGCAAGTACTCTTTCTGGGAAAGGAGCAAATCTGCTGAAGTCTTCACTTTTTGTGCATAAACTCAATCCATTTAGGATAAATTTGCTGTAGGAAAGTTTCATTGTGCTTAATGTTCAACTAAGAGGAGTGACTTTAGAAGAGGGCCTCATACAGAGACTGTTACACTAAAGGTGAGATTCAAGCACAAGTTACCTTTTAAGGATATGCTTCAGGTTGTACCTAGAATGATGAAACGTTGGAGCAGTATCCGCTGGTCTAATGCTCTGCATTTCAGGGTAGAAATTAAAACCAGAGCTGGTGACTGCCCAACACCATGCAGCTAATTACTGGCAGGACCAGGGCCAGGCTACAATCCCTACACCACACAAACATGCACACATACATTTTTCATTTGAAAGCAAAAAAGGGCAGAAAAATCACTCGCTGGAGTACATCATCTCTTTCCTTTGAAGGGATCAAACCAAGGAGCCTGGAAAGGCAAGGGCTATGTCAGGGAAAAATGAAGCTTTTTGTTCAGGGCTAGTGGAGCCTTGTCCAGCAGGCAAGCCAACTCATGAGGTTATCTGAGGGGCAAGGAGCAAGCAGTAAGCTAATGTGAGCTCTGTGCTACTGTCTGCTGGGCTGACCTTAGATTTGCGGCTCTACCTGTTCTTTCAACAACTGCATCCATGGTGGAAATGTAGTGAAAAGCCAGGACATGGAAAAGGTAGGCTGGACATTACCATCCCTTCCATGCAGACACAGAAAAAGATGGAAATTGTGATAGCAGCTGTGGGGCCCACACCAAGGTAGCATGACCTGCAGATAAGAGAACATCAAAAACAGAATTTCTCACCAAAGCGAGCATGTTTGGTGCATTAATGCCCACAGGTCAAGAAACACATGATCCATGTAAAAGCAGAGATATAAGAACATGTTCCTTCTAGCTTCCAGATCTCAGCAAGTTAGGTTGTCCTCTTCATGATTCAAAATTGAAACTAAAGTTCATACAAATAAATCCTTACAGACTCTTCCCTCCAAGCCTGCACAGCAAGTTCCCTGGAACTTACCACTTTCAAATCCTAGCAGGCACCAGAATCCCTGGAGGGTTTATTAAAACAGAGATTGCTGGTCCCCAACCTGAGATTCTCATTCAGTAGACTTGGAGTAGGGCACTAGAATCTGCAGTTCTAACCAGTTCCCAGGTGACCTTGATATTGTTGACCCAGGGACCATTCAGAATTGCTGTTCTAGAGGGGTCAAATAGCAGCTCGCAGGCCCAGGGGGGCTCACAACGGCCGTTTTTCAGACACTACCAGCCTGAAATTTTATCAGTATTATCAGCTCCTAAAAATGTTACAGAATAACTCTTGTGCCAGGATATTGATTTTATTCACTCTTAGCTCCAAATTCTCCCTTTTCTTCTTTTTCTGTGAAAATGAATCTGGGCCCTCCAAATATTTTTCCTTTGCCAGGTGAAACAATGTTAAGCCTTGTCAATAGAGAGTGCTGGAGACACACTGCAGGGGAAAGGATTTTGCTTTCAGGATACTTTTTTCTTTTCTTTTCTTTTTTTTTTTTTTTTTTTTTTTTTTTTTTTTTTTTTTTTTTTTTTTTTTTTTTTTTTTTTTTTTTTTTTTTTGCTTTTCAGGGCTACAACCGTGGCATATGGAGGTTCCCAGGTTAGGGGTCAAACTGGAGCTGTAGCCACTGGCCTATACCGCAACCACAGCAACACCAGATCTGAGCCATGTCTGACCTACACCACAGCTCATGGCAACGCCAGATCCTTAACCCACTGAGCAAAGCCAGGGATCGAACCTGCTTTGGATTCCAGTCAGATTCTTTTCCACTGAGCCACGATGGGAACTCCAGCTTTCAGGTTCCTTTATGTTGACAATTGCAGCAGAGCACCTTTACTTAGCTATCACCTGGGAACAGCTTTTCCATGGCACCCTAGAGGGTGGAATGCCCCAAAATTCCAGGGGTTAGATTTCTAGTAAGTTTTGCCAACATTGATCCACAGCTACTTCCTGACACTCAGTGAACTATGACAATGCCTTCTCCAGCAAGGTCTGGCTCTCATTCATAAGGAAGGAATGGGGGGAAATAAAACTTCATCCTTTTGTGTTCCTTCTCCACCCTAGGGGATGTGGCTGTTCCTCACATCAGTCTTCTTTAGAGTTCTTTTTACCTCTTAGCACCAATCCCTTGTTTGTTTTTATTTATAAAATAAGTAATTATAATTACTTATTATTTGCATGTATTTGTTATATATTTATATTATACATTTTTATTTTATGTATATTATTTATATAAATAAATCTATATTCAAGTATATTTATATTTAGTATATTTTATCTGTCAAATTTCTTTAAGTATAATTATTAAATTATAAAAAATAATTTACTTTATGTAAAGAATTAATTCTTTATAGCAAACTTTTCTTGTTCATGTTAGTCTGGTTTTTCTCTCCTGATTGGAACCAGATGGATACAACCATAGAATATACTATTCAACTGCTTTATAGAAGAATAATTTGGGCAGTTGTGTAGCTGGGTTTTTTTTTTCTTTTTCATTTCCATTTTTTACCTTTACCATCTCATGTCTGGGATGTCATGCCCATAGAATAAAAACAGACTGTGGAGATGTAATGTATATCATACAGAATATAGTCAACAATATTTTAATTATTTTGTATGGTGACAGGAAGGTAACTAGGTTTATTTTGATGATCATTTTGTATGTAAGTATCAAATCACTATATTGTACACCTGAATCTAATATAATATTATATGTAAATTATACTTCAATTTTAAAAAGTCAAAAAAAAAAACCCACATTTGGCCAATAAAAGGACCATAGCCTGCAATCCTATGAGCTTTACCTTACCATCCTCTTCTACAGCGATTTTTTTGTCTTTTTATAATGGTTTTTATTTTTTTCCATTATAGCTGGTTTTTAGTGCTCTGTCAGTTTTCTACTATACAGCAAGTTGACCCAGTTCACATACATGTGTGTATATACATTCTTTTTTCTCACATTATCATGCTCCATCATAAGTGACTGGATATATTTCCCAGTGCCATACAGCATGATCTCATTGCCCATCCATTCCAAAGGCAATAGTTTGCATCTATTAATCCCAAATTCCCAGTCCATCTCACTCCCTCCCCCCTCCCTTGGCAACCACAAATCTGTTCTCCAACTCCATGATTTTCTTTTCTGTGGAAAGGTTCATTTGTGCTGTATATTAGATTCCAGATATAAGTGATATCATACAGTATTTGTCTTTCTCTTTCTGACTTACTTCACTTAATATGAGAGTCTTTAGTTCCAACCATGTTGCTTGAAATGGTATTATTATATTTTTTTATGGCTGAGCAGTATTCCACTATGTATATATACCACATCTTCTTAATCCATTCATCTGTCGATGGACATTAGGTTGTTTCCATGTCTTAGCTATTGTGAATAGTGTTGCAATGAACGTGTGGGTGCATGTGTCTTTTTCAAGGAAAGGTTTGTCCGCATATATGCCCAAGAGTGGGATTTCTGGGTCATATGGTAGTTCTATGTATAGTTTTCTAGGGTATCTCCATACTGTTTTCCATAGTGGTTGTACCAATTTACATTCCTACCAACAGTGTAGGAGGGTTCCCTTTTCTCCACACCCTCTCCAGCCTTTGTTTTTTGTGGACTTATTAATGATGGCCATTTTGGTGTAAGGTAAAACTACCTGGTAGTAGTTTTGATTTGCATTTCTCTAATAGTCAGTGATGTTGAGCATTTTTTCATGTGCTTGTTGGCCATCTACAGCAGATTTTAAATGGATTTCCAAAGGCTATCTTGGATATTCTCAAATTAACAATAAAGTTTTTCATGCAGGAAGAGAGGCTCAGGTCTTTGAATGAGGCTTTCAGGAACATTTTTAAACATGACTTGTCTTTTTTTTTTTTAATAGATCTATAAGTCTGAAGGTTATATTGGAGGACTTTCTTAAAAATTCCAAGTGAACAAATGAAACAATCTAACAGGAAAATAATTTCCAACAGCAATGATGCTTCCATAGAAGTATGGCCATTTATTTTACTGTGTGGGTATTTGGACTTCTATCTCGTGGTTTGTAAATTTACAGTAATAACTGACCTTTACTGAGCACCTACTACCATGTTTGAGGTATAGTATCAAAATATTGTTAAGAAAAATTTCCAAAACTGAGAAATAGGCAAAAGGGTTACTGTATGTAATTTCAGACTCATCTAAGCGCTTTCTAACCAACCCACTGAAAGGGTTAGCCAGTTCTCTAGGAGTGTGTATCCTGGCTTGACCTGCTATTTTCTCTTGGTTAGGATATTTTAAAATTCATAAGAGTGGGTGTTAATGTACGGAAATTGGCATTTGGAGTTTCTCAACCTCAGAACTATTGGCATTTAGGACTGGACACTTCTTTGTTGTGAGGGACTGTCCTGTTCATTGAAGGGTGTTTAGGACCCTTCCTGTTCTCTATCCACTAGCTGCTGGTAGCACTGCCCTCCCCGACCCCATTATAACAACCAAAAATGGCTTCAGACATTACCAAATGTCCCTTAGACAGAGAAGTCACCCTCACTTGAGAACAGCTGCTGATAGTGATGAAAATTAAATCTGTTCACTGGGGATGCAAATTATTTATCTGGTAAAGAGGACAACCTCAAAAGTTACAGTTTAAATGCCCTGTACATTAACCCAATTTGTATCTAAATTAGGCATCTTATTCAAGCCTTTCTCTTTCAGCCACCATCAACACTTGGCTCTCCCCAGTTTCTTTGAAACCAGCCTTACCATCTTCCCAATTCTCATTAACATGTGAAATGATTCTTTGACACATGTTCACTTTATATTTGTGTGGGAGTCATGGTTTTTAACATTTTGGAAAGTATGTTTTGACAGTACCTTACATTCATTACTTTATTTAATCTTCATAACAACTGTATAAACCTGAGGCTTTGAAAGCTAAGGTAACCACCCAGAGTCACATTGCTAACACTTGTTGGAACCCAAGTCATCATGATCCCAAATAGTGAGCTCTTAACCACCGTGCTACTCTGTGTCATGAAGCTGGTCCTGAAACTGTGACCTAGCCTGCTGTTGCCACTGCACTTAGCTTACAACTATACCTATACAGCTTTTGGCCACCCAATTCCCGATTTATATACTAGTAAGGGCTCCATAGCTCAAAATCCAAGAACCAATCAGAGTAGCCTTCTAACTTTGGACCACTCTATGATCTCCTTATTATAGTATCACAGAAATCGACATAATAGGAGGCTGGCGGAGGAGTACCTGGAATCTATGGGATGCTCAACTCAAGACTCCATGTTCACTTCTTGAACTTATCTTTGTGAGTTCCTGCTCTCCGACTTTCTTTCCCTCTCTCCCTCTCTCTCTTCGTCTTTTCCCTCTCCCTGTCTGTAAAAGGTAGACCCAGCAGGAACTCTTGGAACTTGGTTAGCCTAGTGTTCACTTTTTGTCTCTCTTCCTATTTTAAAAAATGAGGAATGTGGTAGAATAGTCAGAAAGGCTCAGGGATTGATGACATCACACTTCAAGATTTTTTTCTTTTCTTTTCTTTTCTTTTTTGCTTTTTAGGGCTGCATCTGTGGCATATGAAAGTTTCCAGGCTAGGGGTCAAATTGGAGCTGCAGTTGCTGGCCTACATCACAGCCACAGCAATGTCAGATCTGAGCTGTGTCTGCAACCTACACCACAGCTCCTGGCAATGCTGGATCCTTAACCCAATGAGTGAGACGAGGGATCAAACCTACAACTTCATGGAATCGAGTTGGATTCATTTCCACTGTGCCACAACAGAAACACCCAAGCTATTTTTTTCAGTCTATGCCAATCTTCATGTTTTCTCTTTCTAGTCCAATGATACTTAATTACAGCAGGCAACATATAAATGCTTATTGGACCCCCTGATTAAATAATCAGTTGCCTGAGTCTTAAGGTTTTAAGAGGTAACAGCTTTATGAAAAATACATGCAATAATAAAAACAGCTATCACTTGCAGAGTGCTTACCACATACCAGGCATCATTCTAAACACCCTGCATATAGTATTTCAATACTCATTACATCCTACTAGAAGATATTGTATTTTTCAGATGAAGAAACTGAGGCACAAAGAGGTAAAATAACTTGCCCAAAGCCATACGAGTAGTGGCAGAGCCAAATCCAGATTTTATTTCCAATTCCATGCTCTTAACCACTACACTCTACTATAATAACAGGAATGCTTGACTATCCAATTGGTGGGACTGGGATGGCGGGAGCAGTTAAGGGATAAGACTTCATTGACGATACGACTGGCTGAGTCCTATAATCCAGGATATGTAGGATGTGTAAGATGAGAGAAATTCCAGCCCTCTATTTTGATGTGGTCTCCACTGAAGCACAAGTTGTGCAGAGCTCAGAAAAGGAGTTCCCTCTTGTGATCACCCTGAAAACACTAGATTGAAGACTTATTGCCTAGCCAGCCTACAGCTGCTAAAAATAGCAGATTTATTTGGTGGGAGACCTGATATCTACAATGGATAATCTCAGGTATTTTATTACATATTAATTTTAATAAACCTCAAACAATATGGAGATGTAGTATTTACTTCTTGCAGTTGGATACCTTGACTCAGTTCACATTCAAGCATATTTGTAAGTTATAAGAGCATTTAGAAGTTTAGAGCCATTAGTAATAGACCATGATATTTACCTCTTGAAAGTCGTTTATTTCACTCAAACACATGCAGGAACACAAAGTACATCTTATCTTTCATGCCACCAGTCTTTCCACATCCACGAAAGTGAGGTCAACCTTAAGAAATATTCCCCCACTTGACAACAAAGGAAAATGAGATGCTAAGATGTTTTCTGAGACCACTCAAATTGTCTGCTTTGGAGATAGATTTTTAATAAAAATCAAACAAAGGTAGTTATTCCTGGAGAATTGGATTTATTTATGCACTAACTGTGAACAAAATATCTTTTCTAATCCAGTATATTGTCCTCTGCCTTCTTTTTTTCGTTGTTGTTCTAAAATTTTTAAAGTACTTGTAAGTGTGGGTCTGCAATTATTGGGTCCTTTACTCTTCTGGAGAGTCTCATACTACCATAAGATGAAGGTTAAGTCAAGGACATAGCATGTAGAGAAAGTGGCAGCAATGGTTGGTCCTGCTGAAAAGGGAAGCAGCCAAATGGAAAACTGTGAAGAGGAAAACCTAGGTTCTCCTTCTGGCTTTGATGCTTGGCCACAAGCATGTCATTTAACTTTTCTGAGTCTAAGAAGTCTAAGCCTCTCTCAAAATTGAAATTACTAATATCGACTTTATGGCATGTGGTTAAAAAGTTTATGAACATAAAGCATCTAGTCAAATGCTTGGCACCTGGTGGGTGTTCACTATTATTATTAGCTCTATCTTTTAGTTCCAACCCTCCTGACTCCATCCTACAACCTTAAGATTGTTCTTAAGATCAAATAAGATATTATGAAATCATCTGAGAAACTCTGCAGGGATCTGCCCATGTTAAAGGCTTATTAAGACAGATATAAGTCTATCACCACAGAGGTGAGTCACACAGATGCCTTGAGGTTTTAAAAATTATTATTATTCTTTTCCCTCAAGCCTTCCCGGGATACTCATTTTAATCATTTTCACTCTATAAATTGAATGATTATGTTGAACCATATGGTATATTTACTCTAGGACCTAAAACTCTGTATCAGGACGGTCCTCAGCATTTACAACAATAGATCACCCCGCCTCTGAATACAATCCCCCTCCTCCTACTCAAAGACACCTTAATCCCAGCCATAAAAATGATATTGGGCTTCTTCAGCCTTGAATTGCTTGATCTGGAGAAAACAAGCCAGCCTAGTATGAACAGACTCAAGCAGCCCTGCGCATAAACCAGTGTGACAAATAGGAGGGCCACCTGCCAAGAGCCAGATACTTTGGAAGTGGGTCCTCCAATCCCAGTCAAGACTCTAGAAGACCGAAGCCGAGTTGACACCTTTATTTCAACTTCATCAGAGACCCTGAGGCAGAACCACCAGCTAAGCAACCTTTCCACTCCTGATCCACAGAAACCGTACAAGGTGTGTTTTAAGATGCTCAGTTTTGAGTTGGTTGATTTGTTGTGGAGCATTAGATCATAATTCACAACACATTCTACATTGTTGGCTGAGGCTTATTTGAGTTGCATTTCTATCACTTTCAATCAAAGAAATTCTGAACAAAACACCTTCTGTACCAGAATCACTTGGAATAGGTTTCGGACATATGAAGTTTTTTGAAGTTCTACAGATAAACATTATGTGCAATGCAGTTAAAAACCTCTGTTTTACTGGGAAAGATAAATATTTAACATGTAACTATAACCCATTGGCTTCAGATCAGCTAAACTGTCTTCCTTCTTCTATGAGGCATTGTGAGGGTTAGGATCTGCTTTTAGATCCATGGAAGCTCAGGTAGCTTTCTCCGACATTAGCAGAATCTGAGGGGTATTTTTTTTTCTCTTTTCTATCTCTAATGCAGAAGTGAGAAAGAAAGATTAATTTTCACCACTTTCCTCTTTTCCATCTTGGCTTCATGGTTCCAGGTTAAGACCAGAGCCTATTTTGGAGTTCCCATCGTGGTGCAGTGGTTAACAAATCCGACTAGGAACCATGAGGTGGCGGGTTTGATCCCTGGCCTTGCTCAGTGCGTTAATGATCTGGCGTTGCTTTGAGCTGTGGTGTAGGTTGCAGACGCAGTTCGGATCTGGCATTGCAGTAGCTGTGGAGTAGGCCAGCGGCTACAGCTCCTATTCGATGCCTAGCCTGGGAACCTCCATATGCCGCGAGTGTGGCCCTAAAAAGTGAAAAAAAAAACAAAACCCAGAGCCTATTTATATGAAATACTCCTGGCCATGGAACAATTTGCAATGGCTCCCATCACATTCTGTTGCTTCCCTCGCCCTTGACTCAGGCATACCAACTCTTGCATGCAATATTCCACAAATACTTAAGTACATAAGAAAGTTCCCTCTTACCCAGAGAAAATGAGGGCCATGATGAGACACTGATACCTCCTTCTCACTCATAGATACAGACCAAATATGCTGAATTTCACAAACTGGAACTTGAAAAGAAGAGTAAATAAATGCCTGCGATCTCTTTTTTTCTGTATCTATCTTTCTGTATTTTTTGTCACAAACATGAAGACAACCTCTTATAGCAGCCACATACCAGCAAATTATTTTTTTTACTCTTATTAGGGAACTTGAATGGCAAAGACCTTGGCCACCAACTGATAATGGAGTAAATCATCTACCTGATATCCTAATATCCTGCTAATTATGCTTAGCTCCTCTCTCTCCTCAGTTCATTCATGGAAACAACCTGCCAAATCCTATTTGTTTTATTTCAGAAATCTCATCTTCGGATATTCACCCCCATCCCTACAGTCACAGCCTTTGTTCAAACTGCCTTCACATGCTGCCCAGGCTATTACAACAGCCCCTTGACTGGTGCCTTGAGAGCAACCTTCCTTCATGCCTGTACACTTTGCACTAAGCTGCCAGAATTATTTTTCCAAATTGTAAGTTGTATCATGCCACTCCCTTGATTTAAAACATGTCATTGACATCATCTGCCTCCCAATATGCTATGGTCAAGGCCCATCACTTCTGTGATATAATTGCTAAAAATGCAGAGCCTTGACCTAAATGTGAGATAAGCCCAATTGAGGGCCATTTTATAAAATGATCAGTACTTTTCTTGAGTGTCGAGAGCATGACAGTGAAAGAAAGACAGAGGAGTTGTGACAGACTGGAGAAGAACAAGGAGACATGAGTAAATGCAATGACACATCCTGGATTGGATTCTGGATCAGTGGAAGGACTTTAGTGGAAAAATTGATGAAATGCAAATAAATTCCGTAGTTAATGCTACTGTACCAACTTCATAGTTTTGATTGTTGTACTTGAGTTAAACAAGATGTTAACGTGAGAAGAAGCTGGGTGAAGAGAATGTGAAAACTCTCTTTACAAAGTGAAAAAGTATTTCAAAAGGTAGATGGAAAAGAGACCAGAAAAAAAATCATGTGCTATTACAACAAATTCCAATCAACTATATAAGTGTAGTGGAGAGGGTGAGAGGGCTAGACAGAAGAAGGAAAAAGAGAAAGACATAGATAGGCAGAAAATGAATGTGCGTTTGGCAGGTACCACGGGATGAAATGTGAATTTATAAGATCTCTCACTAGTGCCTCACATACTCATATAGAATGAACATCCCACAATGTGAAATGTGGTTCACCCTTTAGAAAATACAACCCCTAAATGTAAGCCAGTAATTGCATCTGGTGCTCAGATGAAGAAACAGTGATTTGTTCCAAAAGCAGAGGAAAAACTGAATGTGCTGATTTATTGAATGTGGTAGAAAATGCCTCCAAATTTCCATCTGCCCCTCTTTCTTTCGCAATAAAAATCCTACTTTTCAGGCTGGAGCACTGTCACCCAGCTAAAAGAAATTTAAGAGATTACATATTTGGGAAAGAGTATAATGTGGGCTTGGTGTCAATCAAATAGAACAAAATCAAAAATAGCTCTATGGCCTCAAGCAAGTTTTTATCCATGTTGGAGCTTAGTCATCTTGTCTATAAAATAGAGATAATGATAAACTTACTTTATATATTTGTTGTGAAGATTGGAGCTCCTATTGTGGCTCAGTGGATTAAGAACCCAACATAGCGTCCACGAAGATACGGCTTCAGTCCCTGGCTTTGGGACTGAAGTGGGTTAAGGATCCAGCATTGCTACAAATGGCAGCTTAGGTCGAAGATGTAGCTCAGATCTAGTGTTGCTATGGCTGTGCTGTAGGCCAGCAGCTGCAGCTCCAATTCGACCCCTAACATGGGAACTTCCATATGCAAGTGCTGCCATAAAAAGAAAAAAAAAGAAAGTATAAAATAAATAAATTTGCTGTGAAGATTAAATTTTTAATCCATACAAATGCTTTACATTTAGCATAGTAATCTGACACATGATATGTGTTCATTAAATATTAGTTATTATTTATTTTTATTTGGAGAAAATGTCTAAAATTGTAGCAGTGGAAGGTTAGTGACAAGACATTCAACTAGAACTCCAATTGCATGCTTCATTAATCCAGCAGCCAGTAGTTTTTATTTTATTTACTTTTTTGGCCATGCCTGCAGCATATGGACGTTCCCAGGCCAGGGATCAAACTCGCACCACAGCAGTGATCTGGTCCACTGCAGTGACAACGCCAGATCCAAAACCTGCTGTCCCATGAAGGAACTCTGAATTATAAGCTGGTACTTAGCTTTCCTTTTCCATTCTAGATCTTACTCCTATGGGAATTCTCACAATCTCTAATTCTCTTCACCAAATCACTGAATCTCTTCAGCTTCCTAAAATGAAGAATCCATCCATTGATCTAGTGATCAGGGAAGGTAAGCTAGAAGGGGAGATGACCCTCTTTGCCTCTCTTTGCTAATGTGAGTCATATCCCGCATCAAGAGATAGCCTCACTTCATGTACTTTTCATCTTTCCTCTCCCTCTCTCTTCTGCCTATATATAATTGGTACCCTTGATCAAATAGTCCTAATTACTAAGATTATATAAGTATACTTTAATGTTCAAACAGATGAAAGTTACAATGAGAATTTCAGAATTCTCATTTATATGTACATCTTCTTTATCCATTCATCCATTGAAGGACAGTTAGGGTGTTTCCATGTCTTGGCTATTTTGACTAATACTGCAGTGGACATGGGAGTGCAGTTCTCTCTCAGACATTCTGTTTTCATTTCCTTTGGGGCGGTGGGGGGCAGCAGAATATTTCAGCTGTATTAGGGTACTGTTAAAAGTTGCCTTAAAAAAAAAACAGAATATCTACATTCTTAAAATGTGTGTTTTCAATCTGAGGGTGAAAAGTAAGTACACTATTGCTAACAAGCAGTGCTGAATTATATAAACCAAGTGTGAACTAGGGTATCAGCAAGTAAATTTCTGACGAAAAATTTTTGTGATTGTACAAAAAATCAGGTGACAAATTATGACCACTCTACTTCTTATGCTTATTTTACCATTTAATACTTTCATATGGAATCACATATGATGGCAGAGGTGGGTACCATAATTTTTCTGTACTTAGACTCTCTAGCAGTCTTTATCCAGGCCACTGAAAGAAACCATAGGATAAGAGAGAAGGGGCATTTGGAGAAGGAGAAACCCACTCTCCTTATAAATTTCTATAGTAATATCTTTGTAATTCTAGCTGCAACACTTGTCATCTCTTTTGATCCTTTTCTTTATTCATCCCCTATATTCAATTTAGTTTTTTATTCCTTGGAGAATAATATCTAGGTTTACCTTAATCTCTTCCCTTCATTATAACTGTCTGTCTAGCATAAATCTTTATTGTGCCATTTTAAGATTATTTGAACAATCTCCTCATCTGGTCTTCCTGACAACAGTTTAGTCACTGGCTCTTGTCTGATTAATTTTTCTGCAATACTGCTTTTATGATATCTCTATACTGTTTCAGAATCTAAAATGAATCTCCACTGCCTAGCGACTCATTTAATCTCTTCTGTTTGATTTGGAAAAGTTCTAATAATTTTATACCACCTGAATTATTAAAACTTGTTTCCCTCTGTTTATTCATATGGATTCTAATCAGACTGGTCTTTGCCTTCTTTTCCATCTTGCCCATGCTATTATTCCCCCATCATGGAAAAGACTATTATAGTTTGCTGTCCAGAACTGATTTTACTTTTTGGTGTCATCACTTAGAATTTCATTTGGGAACCATCAAAGTCTTAACTTCAGTCCATAGGTTTGCATGTGGCTGACTCCACAGCCACCTCTAAAGTGGATATGTGACCCAAGCCTGGCTAATTAAAGAACCATGACACTTTAGTCACAGCACTCACTTCAGTAAAGAGCACACGAACCAACTGGTGCAGTATGTCTTGCCTGGACCTCCAGTTAGAACTTTTAGTAAAAAGTAGGGCTTAACAAAGCCGAGAAACAGCAAATGATAGGTTCCTGATGGTATATTTGAGCTTCTAGATCTACTTATGTCTGATCTCTTGGGTAACAAGAAACATAGATCCGTTTTTTTTTCTTTCCATTTTGACTTAAGCCAATTTGAATTGGTTTGCAAAGAGTACTCCCACTCTTTGCCTCTTCAAGTTAAATGTATCCTTTAAAGATCTAGCTGATTGTCTCTACTCAGGATAATTCTCACTTCCTCTGCTTTTGTGTTCTATTCAGGCCCTCAGTAGGTTGGATGATGCCCACCTGCACTAGTGCGGTCGACCTGCTTTACTGTCTGCTTATTCAAATGCTAATCTTGTCCAGAGACACCCTCACAGGCACATTCACAAATGTTTTTACCAGCTATCCAGGCATCTCCTTGCCCTATCAAGTTGACACACGAAAACAACCATCACTAGGAACTGCTTTGTGGCACAGAGGGTTAGGGATCTGGTGTTGTCACCACAGATGCTGTGGCTCAGGTTCAGTCCCTGGCCCAGGAACTTCCACATGCCACCGGCGTGGCCAAGGTAAAAAATAAAATTAAATAAAGTGGAAAGGTGAAAGTTCCCAACTTAATAAGAAAAGAAAAAATCATAGGCTGAGATTGCTAAGATCTATGGTAGGAATTAATTTTTTGTCAAATTGTGAAAAAAAAAACCATCACAGGAATGCAATGTCTGGCAATGCTAAGTACTCTGAAGAAAATCAAAAATTGTTAAGGAGTTGGGGTGTACATGAAAAAAAAAAAGAAAAAAGATGCCTTCTAATAAAAATTAAATTGTGATATGTCCATTCAAGGAATACCTCATAGTATGGAAAAAAAGAGACTATAGCTTTATACAACATAGATAAAACCTTAAAACATAATATTGAATAAAAGAAGCAAGTCATAATGTCATGATAAAACAATGGATCAAATCCAAAGTATGGGATAGTCTGCAGGTCAAATGATCTAGCTTTCTCAAAACAGTAAACAAAACAAAACAAAAAAACCCCCAGAATGATGGCATGATAAAAAGAAACAGAAGACGGGAAGCAGGGACCTTTGAGGAATACAAGAGGTACAGTAGACATAATGTTCTGATTTTTATATTTTATTTTTATTTATTTTTTTGCTTTTTAGGGCCACACCCACAGCATATGGAGGTTCCCAGGCTAGTGGTCGAATCAGAGCTACAGCTGCCAGCCTATGCCACAGCCACAGCAATGCCAGATCCAAGCTGCGTCTGCAACATACACCACAGCTCACAGCAACACTGAATCCTTAACCCTCTGAATGAGGCCAGGGATCAAACCTGCATCCTCATGGATGCTAGTCGGGTTCATTAATCACTGAGCAAGGACAGGAACTCCATGTTCTGATTTTTAAAACCTAACTAGGGAGTTCCCTTTATGGCTCAGTGGAAACAGATCTGACCAGTACCCATGAGGATGCAGGTTCAATCCCTGGCCCTGCTCAGTGGGTTAAGGATCCAGTATTGCCATTAGCTGTGGTGTAGGTTGCAGATATGGCTTGGATCTGGCATTGCTGTAGCTGTGTCATAGGCCAGTAGCTGCAACTCTGATTTGACCCCTAGCCTGGGAATTTTCATATGGCAAGGGTGCAGCCCTTCAAAAAAAAAAAAGGCAAAAATAAAATAAAATTAAAACCTTATTGGAGTTCCCTTCGTGGCTCAGTGGTTAACGAATACGACTAAGAATCGTGAGGTTGCGGGTTCGATCCCTGGCCTTGCTCAGTGGGTTAAGGATCTGGCGTTGCCGTGAGCTGTGGTGTAGGTTGCAGACGCGGCTCAGATCCCGCGTTGCTGTGGCTGTGGTGTAGGCCGGCAGCTACAGCTCCTGTTAGACCCCTAGCCTGGGAACCTCCATATGCTGCAGGTGCGGCTCTAGATAAAAAAAAGACAAAAAAAAAAAAAAACACCTTATTAAAAATACATCCATGATAACAAATCTATCATCTTTATTGATAAATATAATAATGGCATGAAATTTATCCTTAAAAAATTCCTCTTAGATATGTACATTGAAGTATTTTTCTTGGAGTTCCCGCTGTGGTGCAGCGGAAACGAATCAGACTAGGAACCATGAGGTTGTGGGTCTGATCCCTGGCTTCACTCAGTGGGTTAATGATCTGGCGTTGTTGTGAGCTGTGGGCGTAGGTCACAGACGTGGCTCAGATCCTGCGTGGCTGTGGTGCAGGCCGGAAGCTGAGGCTTCAATTGGACCCCTAGCCTGGGAACCTCTGTATATCACGGGTGCAACCCTAAAAAGCAAAAAATAAAAATAAAAAAATAAACTATTTTTCTCATTAGTACGAGAAAAATAAAGATGTCTGGGAACTGCTTTAACAGACCCCTGCGAAAACTTGGGAACAAATAATCAACAAGGTAAGGTTAAATAAAACAAGATGAGTAAACTGTTGATAATTACTGAAAGTGGTTGAATGGTTATAATACAAGGGACTCCTCATGTTATTGTCTCTACTTTTATTTGTTTGAAAATTTCCATAATTCAAATATTTTTAGGAGTTCCCGTCGTGGCGCAGTGGTTAACGAATCCGACTAGGAACCATGAGGTTGCGGGTTCGATCCCTGCCCTTGCTCAGTGGGTTAACGATCAGGCGTTGCCGTGAGCTGTGGTGTAGGTTGCAGACGCGGCTCGGATCCTGCGTTGCTGTGGCTGCGGCGCAGGCCAGTGGCCACAGCTCCGATTAGACCCCTAGCCTGGGAACCTCCACATGCCGCGGGTGTGGCCATAAACCCGCGGCCATAAAATGACAAAAAGGCAAAAAAAAAAAAACAAATATTTTTAAAGAGAAAAGTATTTAAGTATTCAGAAACTTTTTCTGGGCTTTAAAGTAAAAAATGTATCTGAAGGAATAAATAGCAGTTACAAGTTTATGTATCATTATGAGGGCTTTTTCTTTTGACATAGCTGTAGATTCATATGCAGTTTTAAGAAATAATTCTGACAGATCCCATATACTCTTCACCCTAATGACAATATCTTGCATAACCGTAGTATAATATCACAATCAGGAAGGTGACATTGATACAATCAGTCGATCTTATTTAGATTTGATGTGTATTCATTCATGTGTGTGTGGCATGTGTGTCAATTTCTAGGCAATTTTATGGCACACATAGTTTTTGGTGACCTCCACCATAATCAACATACAAAACAATTCTAATACAAGTTTCCCTTGTGCTACCCTTTTATAGTCAATGATACCCCTCTTCCTCCCTATTACCCCCCACCTCTGGCAACCACCAAATCTGTTCTATACCTCTATACCTGTGTTATTTCAAAACAATATATAATCCAAAGAGGAATGGATAAAAAAGGTGTGGTACATGTAAACCATGGAATATTACTCAGCCATAAAAAAGAATGATTTAAGGGCATTTTGTAGCAGCAACATGAAAGAACCTAGAAATTATCACATTAAGTGAAGTTAGACAGTGGGAGACAAACACAATATGATATCACTTATATGTGGAATCTAAAAAATGGATACAAATGAACTTATTTGCAGAACAGAAACAGACTCCCAGACTGAAAACCTTAGGGTCAAAGGGGCAGGTTGGGGGGAGGGTGGAGTGCACAGGACTTTTGGGATGGAAATGTTCTAAAATTAGGTTGTGACAAATGGTTGTACAACTATAAATATAATAAAATTCACTGAATTATTTGTGTTTTTTTCTTTTTGTTTTTGTTGTTGTTATTTGTCTTTTTAGGGCCATACCCTCAGCATACAGAGGTTCCCAGGCTAGGGGTCCAATCAGAGCTGTAGCCTCTGGCTTACACCACAGCCACAACAAGGCCAGATCCAAGCCGCGTCTGTGACCTACACCACAGCTCACAGTAACACTGGATCCTTAACCCATTGAGTGAGGCCAGGGATTGAACAGGCCTCCTCCTGGATACTAGTTGGGTTTATTAACCACTGAGATACAACAGGAACTCCTCATTGAATTATTTTTTAAAAGACAATATATAAATGAAATTATATAGCATCTAATCCTTTGAAATTCCCTCCTCCACATTTAGCATAATTGAGATTCCTCTCTGTTATCAAGTATATAAATAGCTCTTTTTTTTTTTTTTTTTTTCTACTGCTTGGTCGTATCCCATGTTTGTTTAATCATTCATCTACTGAAGGTCATTTGGGCTGGTTCCAATTTTTGGCTTTCACAAATAAAGCTGCTATAAAGTTTCATGTATAGGATTTTGTGTAAATACATGTTTTCATTTCTCTGGGATAAATGTCCAAGTGTGTTGGACAGGTTGTATGGTATACACACATTCAGTTTTGTAAGAACAGTGACTATTTCCACAGTGACTGTAGCATTTTACACTCCTATGAGCAATGTACGACGGTATAAATGTGTGAGCTTTAGCTTCTTAACTAAAGTTCTTCAGAATAACTTAAGAAAGCTTGATGGTGTGTTTTGGTTATTGATTCTTGGAGGTAACTTACCTATGGATGAAAACATTCCAAAGCTTTCAGCCCAAGGGGCTCTGTTGTTTGGGAAGATTTCTATAGGGGAAACTCATTGCAAGAAGTTAGAAAGAGGAAGTCCTAAAGAGAAGTTTTTGAAGAGAAGGCCAAGATGTATTCTAAAGAGATCCAAAAGGAGGAGAGGAAACATCAAGTTGATATCCTAGGCATGTCTCACTATTTCATTTATTTTTCCCAGTGGCCCTGTGAGAAGGAGGTATTATATCCATTTTAGAAACAATACAATGGAGACCTCAAGTAACTTTTAAACAGGTCACACTTACTAACTGGCAAAATGAAAATGAGAAGTCCGTTTCCACTAGCTTCTAGCTGCCCTTAGCTCAGTGCAAGAGAAATTGGAGGCAATAAACACATATCTTGGAAAGAATGAATGAATAAATGTACTTCAGCTCTGCTATTTATATGTCCCTGGGCAAGACAATTAATTTCTCTGAGTCTGTTTCTTCATTTGTTAGAGGAAGATAATAACACTTCTTTCACACAGTTGAGGTAAGAAACAAAAGAGAGTAATACAATAGAGAAAAACAATTTGAAATATAAAATATTAAATAAAATGTTACATAGCATGATACATGTATAATTTGTGTGTGCATATGAAAACAGTACCGGTAACAGTTAATGTTATGAGAATTTATACATAACTTCCAAACACCAGACTCTAGTAAAGAGGTACTGGACAGAAAATCTGAAATTATAGGCAAGGAATTTATATATTGTGTCCAAGAGGGGGATATGAGTCCTAAGAGCAGGTTAAAGAAACTTCATATTTGCAACCCTTTGTAGTTTCCTTTTGAATTTGGAACCATGTATTACTCTTCAAAAAATAGACTTTAAGCTTTGTAAAATATTGTATAAAAACGTAACGTTAACATAGAATAACCAGTTATTTTCTTTAGCCTTGCCTTTATTTTAATTTATTTAAATTATGAAAATGAAACTATTTCATTTTCGATATGATTTTATATACATATATATAATTTTTTTTTTTTTTTTGGTCTTTTCTAGGGCCTTACCCGTGGCATATGGAGGTTCCCAGGCTAGGGGTCTAATCGGAGCTAGAGCTGCGGGCCTATGCCACTGTCACAACAACGCCTGATTCGAGCCGCATCTGTGACCTACACCACAGCTCACGGCAACGCCGGATCCTTAACCTACTGTGCAAGGCCAAGGATCGAACCTGCAACCTCATGATTCCTAGTGGAATTCGTTAACCACTGAGCCACGACGGGAACTCCTGATTATAGGTTTTTAACAGAATTTGTGATCCCTGGACAAGTTTAACTCTCCTGAATAAGACCTTTCTTCTTTTGTCATTATTTTGAAAGACTAATTTGCTGGGTGGTCTTATTGAGTGGAATGAGTTTTTTCCTAAGAATAACATTAAATGCAGGTAGGGCAACTGTTTTATCCACGAACCCAGAGAGAAATGGGGTAAAAAGTGAATGCAGGTGACCAAAAGGAAATGGTTAAGTCCAGCATTGCTGTGGGCTACCGTTAGATATTAAAGCTGCACCACATTACTGCTCCTGTGTGCAACTACTAGATACAGTTAGGTTCATGAATTTCCCCGATCTGCTGCCACGACCACTCCAGGGCAGGATTAGGACTTTCGAAGGCCCCTAAACACCGAAAAGACAATGGGGCCCCTCTCCATTTATGCAATTAAAAATAGAAATTCACTTAGGAAGTTAATTAAAACAGATTAGGGTGAATGCAAGACCTTCCTTTAGATTTTCTGAAATAAAAGTCTCGAATAAATTCATCAAAGCTGAATTTTCTTTCTGCTTTCGCTCTTTTGCTAACATGCTAGCCTTAGCTCAGCGGCCTATTCCTTCAATTCAGCTCCTGGAGGATCTTAAGCCCGAACCACGAGGCTGTTCACAGGTGCCAATCCCAACCCACCAATAACCTCCTCCTTCGCTCCACCCACCTGGCCCTGAGTCCCAGCCCCCTGGCCCCGAGCCACGCCCACATGACGCATCGTCGTGTCGTCAGCGCGCCGTCGCCGGATCCGGACAGCAAATAAGCGCAGGTGACTGCGGCCCTTCGGCGTACTCACGGATGCGCATGCGCGCTCGTTCCGGGCGTTCTGAAGACCTGGCGGAGCCCGGCGCGGATGGAGGCCTGAGGGCGGCGGGGGCGGAGCGCGCCGCGAGCTGGGGGCATGTCCGCGGCGGGCGCCGTCTAGAGGAAGGCCGAGCAGCCGCCACCACGCTTTCAGTCGCGGCGAGACGCAAACGAGCCAGGCCGAGGGCCGAGGCGGCGATGCAGCGACGGCGGCGCCCTCCGCCGCCCGCCTCTCAGCTGCCGGAGGGCTGTGGGGGAGGCGGCGGTGGCCTCGGGGGAGGCGGCGGGAGCGAGGAGGTGGAAGTGCAGTTCTCTGCCGGGCGTTTGGGCTCCGCCGCGGCGGTTTCGGCGGCGGCGGCGGTCGCGCACAGCACGGAGGAAGAGGAGGAGAGGCTCGAGCGGGAGCACTTCTGGAAGATCATTAATGCCTTCCGCTACTACGGGTAAGGAGCCCGTGGCGGACCCCGACTCAGCCCGTCGGGGCTCCAGCTGCTTGCGGCGGACTGGCCGGCAGCGTGGCGCCCGCTGTGCTCGCCCCGCTGCTACCACGCCTCCGGGGCGTCGGAACCGGGCTGCCTGAGCTGACCTCCGGGCCCCGGAGTCACCTCTCACCACCTTAGCTCCTCCGGGTCCTGCACACCCTCGTGTCTGTCCCGCCGTCTGCTGCTCAGCCTCTTGTCTTCTGACCTCAGGATCAGATTAGCCCTCATGCCTTCCATCCCTCGTTAAAGGTGTGGCTTTGAGGCCGGTGAGGGTGACCGGAAAAGTGCTGTAAAGAATTTCAGATAGAAGGTGTTGGTGGTAAAATCTTGCAAGGCTGGGCTTGCTTTGTATGTGTTGTCGATGTCCTCCAAACTGAACAGAGGGAGAGCCCAAGTTCACCTACACGTGGGATGCCGTAGGACGTTTTTTTCCAAACTGTTGCCAGTTCTTATGAGAGCAGCATTTAATAGTTCGAACACCACCGCCACCCCCCCTTGGCGGTGTGAACGCAAGGCATTTTTGTGGTGAGCAAGTGAATGAACCCGCTCGATGTCTTTAACTTGTGGGTGAAATTATGGTCGGAGATGGGCCAGGTGTTCTAACCTTTGCTAATTTTTAAGGAGGGAAATGAGAGAAAGCACTGTAGGATCCACTTTTATCCTGCAAATATGTATGGAATTCTCACTGTAGGTTGAGCAACAGTCGTAGAACTTTTAAACTTATTTCCACTTTTCTTCTAGATACGTCTTAAAGTAGTTTAGTCGCAAAATTATAATTCCGAGATCCAAAAGAGGCTTTAAATAACTAGATTTTCAGGTAAATAAAGCACTTTTTTTTTATTAGTGTAGGAGATGAGTCTGCTTATGACTGTGTTCTGAATCTGCAGTTGGAATCAGTGACCTCCTACTCAAATAAAGCTGTTCCCTTAGATGGGCTCCTTCTGTGCTTTATGCAAATTTTTAATATTGCTTGACTGACCTCCCCAAGGGCAGGGGTTGAGCCTTATTTATTTTTATGTCTCCAGTGCTTGGCATGTTGTTGGAGCTCTATTTTTAACAAATAAGTAGTAGCAAAGAAGTACGCTTGTCATTCGCGGTTTGTCAATTTGTGACTGATGGTTAAACTATTTTGTTACTATTTTGAATTAAAAAAATTGCTTAATAAAAACTTAAAATTGTTTAGACTCAGATTACATATGTGACATGTGTTTTTGAAATGGAAAGAGTTTGATGAAGTGATTTACTAATTAAACCCAGGCATAGGAACCATGGACTGCATGACTTATGCAGCTCAAAAGCTTATTTGTAGTATGGGGATTTTATTTAATATCAACAGAGGGAGGAAGACAGATAACCAGAGAATTGAATTTGTTTCATGTACTGTGCCTGGAAGAACCATATAAAGGGAAGGGAAGAAGTTGACATTAGATAGTTAAGAGTGGTAGGTTCAGAAAAGTCTGGTCCATTTACTGTTGAAAAATCTAGAAAGAATATTGGGAGGTATCTTAGGACTATAGTGGAGTCAATTAGTTAAAATGTAGTTTATACCCAGTTCTAATATATTAGGATAATTTAGAATTGATATTTATGATTAGATATCAGAAGAGCCTTTTTGTAGGGGAGGGCAGGGATTTTGACCTGAAACTAGGACCCAAGTGAGGCAATACAGAAAAGGGCACTGTGTGCATGTTCTGGTGGTTGTGATAACAATTTCTTGCACTTTCACCCTTCTTCTTTACCAGTTCAGTGTGGGATTAAGGAACTTCTTTTTAAAATAACAATCCTTTTTATTTGTATGTATTCTCTTGATGAAATATTTCAAATTCCTATACTGAAAGTAGTATACAATTAAAAATATGCTTTTAGGAGTTCCCGTCGTGTTGCAGCAGAAATGAATCAGACTAGGAACCATGAGGTTGCAGGTTCGATCCCTGGCCTTGCTCAGTGAGTTAAGGATCTGGCGTTGCCGTGAACTATGGTGTAGGTTGCAGACTTGGCTCGGATCCTGCATTGTTGTGGTTGTGGTGTATGCTGGCAACTGCAGCTCTGATAACCCTAGCTTGGGAACCTCCATATGCCCCTGGTGTGGCCCTAAAAAGCAAAAAAAAAAAAAAAAAAAACTTTTTAGAAACATCCGTAAAGGGATAGGGGTATGGAAAGAATTGTCTACAAAATCCTTGGGTACAGAAAACACTGTGTTTTTACATTCCAACATTTTATGATCTTCTAGACCTTTGCTATCCAATACCATAGCCACTAATTACATCTGGCTGAATTTAAATTAATTAAAATTTAATAAAATTTAAAATTCCCATCCTCAGTCTCACTAACCACATTTCAGGTGCTCAGTAGCCACATGTCGCTTTGCAGAAGTAAGCCTTCCTGTCATTGTAGTAAATTCTTGTGGACAGACTTACAAATTTTGGAGAGTTTGGTTTTACTGCTCACTGTCTTTTAGTCAACATGTAGGAGATTTAGATGAAAGTCATAAGGCAAGAAATGTCTTTTGATTAATGTTTTGTTTCCAGTGGCTTCCAGTTTTGTGCTTCCTATAGGTTTTGCTTAGATGACATATTTGGACTAAGGTAAAAATGATCATAGCATTATACTGAATGGCAAAAAAAAAGTCTAAGAGTGACACTTCTGTTATGAATGAACTGACTCACATAGAAAATACTATATTTGAAAAATCAAAGGTCTTGTCAGAAATGTCCTACTTTCAAAAATAGCATGTAGGTGAGATTTTAAAAATTGAGTCGCGCTCATCTTTACAGGTGAGGAAGTAGCATATAAACAGGTGAGCAACTTGCCTGGGGTTATACAACCAAATTGTGGTAGAGTCTGGCCTAAAATCCAGAATCATTTATTTAGATTTTTACCTGGCATTATTAAGCAGTGATCCTAGTAAGACACTTTTAATCCTGGGTATTTAATAAATATTTAAAATGGATTGAGACCAACTTTCCTTTTGAAAAGATATGCTTCTCTGCTTGGAATTCTAGAATACTTCAGCTGGTTCCAAGGAGTGGGTACATGACCATAGCTCTTGGCTCAGATCAAGCATGGGACCCACTCTTAGGAAAGGTAAGTGAGTCAGAGTTGGGGTCACTGCTGAGACCATCCTTCTGGAGAGAGCTAGAGGTAGAGATACCCTTGAGAAAATATGGCTGCTGACTCTAGTTTTGCCTCTTAGCTGCCAGAGGATGTGTCCTCTTATGCTGACTGGGTTCACAACCAAGGAGAGTCTGAAGGTTGTAAAACATTCCTTTAAAGCAAGGTTGGCAAACTTTCTTTAAAGAGCTAGTAATGAATATTTTAAGCTCTGAGAGCTAAGTGGTCTCAATTGAAATTGTTCAGCTCTGCCCTTGTGTGAAAACAACCACAGGTAGTATGTAAAGGAATGAGTATAGCTGTGTTCCCGCAGAACTCTTCATGAAAACAGCCCAGGTGTCCAGGAGGTCATAATTTGCCCACTGCCTTTTTTTTTTTTGTCTTTTTTTTTTTTTTGCCTTATCTAGGGCCACACCGGTGGCATATGGAGGTTCCCAGGCTAGGGGTCCAACAGGAGCTGCAGCCGCCGGCCCTCGCCACAGCCACAACAACGCAGGATCCGAGCCGCGTCTGCAACCTACCACAGCTCACGGCAACGCCGGATCCTTAACCCACTGAGCGAGGCCAGGGATCGAACCCGCAACCTCATGGTTCTCAGTTGGATTCGTTAACCACTGAGCCACGAAGGGAACTCCTGCCCACTGCCTTCTTAAAGCACATTGATAATGTGAGCATTTACTGAATAGTGAAATAAGCTCCAATTATAGTGAGAATTAGACTCTTCTCAACTTTGATAAGACCTCACCTGTTTCAAGAGGGTATGTAGATTGTGTTACGGATAACTTTGCCTGCATTAAGTAACCAAGGGTTAAGAGATATGTTGTAGCTTATCTTGCTCTGTGTAGTCCCATCACTTATATGGAATTGACAGTAGGCATGTGTAGGCTCTTCTGACCAATCCATAACTTACTCAGCTTCCCTGCATTCATGGAAATAAGTAGACTCCAAGAAGAACCAAAAGTGGTACCTAGGGAGCATAACTGAATCTTTATTGATTGCTTTTTACATATGCTGAAATATGGAGTTTAAATAGTGACAAAGATAAGATTTCTTTTTTAGAATAATTTATCTGATTGGAGGGAGTTAGGCTAAAGACAGCATATTTAGGTAGCATGCCTGTTTATTTTTTTCCCCCTTTTTTGTAAGATTTTAATTTTTTTTCTATTATAGTTGAATTAATGTTCTGTCATTTTCTGTTGTACAGCAAAGTGACCCAGTCACACACATATATACATTTTTTCACCTCACATTATCTTCCATTATGTTCCATCACAAGTGACTAGATACAATCCCTGTGCTATACAGCACATGTCATTGCTTATCCACTACAAATGCAGTAGTTTGCATCTACCACCCCAAACTCCCAGTCCATCCCACTCCCTCCCACAGTTTATCTTTGGGAGACACAGTGAAGGCCTGAGGTAAGGCACTGCAGATTGTTTTGTGAGGTAGACTCAAAAGAATTTTAGGCTTGATTGTGCAGGCTATAAGAAGAGGAATTTTAGGGTGACTCATTAAGTTTTGACTTGAGTGGATGTATGTTGTAGCATTCATTAACATCAGCCACATGGGAAGAAGTTTTTTTGTTTTTTTTTGTTTTATTTTGTTTTTTTTTTGGTGGGATAGATGCTAAGTTCAGTGTGGAAATACTGAGTTTCGAGGTGTGGTTAGAGGGAAGTTGTGGGGCCTCCAGTGCCCAGAAATACTAGGAAAGAATTACCATGAGGCTGTTTAACCTTTTGATAGTAGATTGTAAGCTGTTGCATCTCTGCTCTTGTGGTCTTCCTTAGTCTAATACTCTTGGAATGTGAATTGATACAGTATTTCTGAAAATCACTTTGTATCAAGATCCTTAAAAGGTCTTGTCTTTTCTGACTTGATAATTCTTTGAAATTACCTTGGTGATTTCCCCCCCTAAAATACAGAGAGATTTTGAACACAAAAAGTTTGTTTATGTAGACAAGTGAGTGGGAAATAGCTAAGTAAATTTTGGTTGTGTAGATGTGATGATGAACAGTCATTATAGTCATTTGTCAAATGGAGATTTTTTTTGAGAACTTTCTCTTGACCTGGGAAAATTCTTTTGATAAGGATGAAAAATTACAAGTGCTTCTAAAACTTCAATGTGCCCGTGAGTCATTTGGACTCTTGTTAAGAGGTAGATTACATTTTGGTAGATGTTGCATGGGACCTGAAATTCTCCCTTCCTAACCACTTCCAAGTGATCTGCGGTGGTCTGTACCACATTTTGACTAGAAAGGTGTTAGATGACTTTGTCTTACAACAGTAAAACAGAACTATGCCGAAAAGTTAGAAGTGGTTGCCTCTAGAAGAGGAATTATTAGGAACTTTTTTTTTGCCCCAAGTACTTTCTTGCATTTTTCCTATTTTTTGCAGTGTACACTTTAGTTATATAAATTAGATATACTTCCTGTATTTGCTGACTGTGTTTTAGGCACAGGGCTAAAAGTGTTGTGTGTGTTAATTTGTTACATTTTCAATGAAACCCTTTAGGTAGCAGAGGAGTATAATGTATAATGGTACCTCTCTCATGGTGATATTTCACTTACTTTTGTTTGTGTTTTTTTTTTCTTTTTTTGTCCCACCTGTGAACCCTTGCCACAGCTGTGACCCAAGCTGCTGAGTGACAAAGCCAGATCCTTAACCCGCTAATCTACAAGGGAACTACCCTCATGAGGTTTTATGGGGATTTTTTAGAAAAATGCATCTTAAATGACTTTGTTTAGTGCCTGGCATTTATTAAATCTCAATAAATCGTAGTTTCTGTAATCATATATTATCACTGTTTTTGTGTATTAGCTTGTTTTTGCGTACGAGACAGTTGAGGTACAGAGAGAGGAAGTAACTTGCCCAAGAGTCACATAGGAAATAGGTAGCATAACCTGGATTTAAATCCAGATCTTTTAAACTTCAGAGCTCACTGTTAAACTGTCTCCAGCGGGTGAAAAAGCAAACATTAATGCTGCCACCGCCAACTGGCTTTCATATTATCCCCAGCCACCCCCAGAAGACCACCACACACAAGCTTCTAAAAGTGTGACCAGTTTGTTTTGTCAAGAACTTCTTCAGACCTTCTTTAAATATGACAGTTCATAAACTAGACAGTAATTTGACATAAGATAAAAATGAGATAATTATTTGGATGAATAGAGAGATTAAGGCAACCAAAAGAAAAACAATACTTATTTCCATTTAATATTGAGCAAATGCTAAAGATCATTTAAAAGAAATATATGCATTTATGTATTTGTTTGTATATGTAAAATGTAGAGAATGATGTAGTGAAAACCTACCACCCAGTGTTTAAAGAGAACATTGTCTTACCCTTTCCTTGTAAAGGACATCACTTTGCAGTTTTCATTTCCTTGCTTTCCTTGTAGTTTTTCTACATATATTCAGTCCGTGCAATATATTGCTCATTTTTATATAAGATAGAATTGTACGTTGTGTTTTAACGCAGCTTGCTTTTTCAGCAAATATTTTGCTCCTTTATCCATATTATTGTGTGTAGCTGTATATTAATTTAACTGTATTTTATTGTTTAGCTATACTGTATTTTCTTCGTTCAGTCTACTGGGGATGGACTTTTGGCTTGTTTCCAGATTTTTTGTTTGTTATTTCTTATAATGCTGTAATGAGGATTATTCATGTGTCATACCCGTTTACAAGAGTTTATTGAGTATATGTCTAGGAGTATAATTGCTAGGTCATAGAAAGTGTGCATACTAAGGTTTACTAGGTAATACTAAATTTTCTGAAGTAGTTGTACTAATTCATGCACCTACCATCAATCAGCATGTGAATATTCTAATCTTCTACATATTTACCAATATTTCCAATAGTCAGGCTTTTAAATTTTTGCCATCTATTGATTGATGTAAAATGACATTTCATTGTGAGTGTAATATTTAACTTTTTAAAAATGATGTTCTTTTTATATTTTATAAACAGTCGGTCTTCAAGTGAGCTTTAGAGTTATCTGGAAACTTTTAGAATACAAAGTATGAATATTGTGTAAAAAGCTATAGAATTTTGGTTTTTCATTTTGTTTACTGCTTTTGTAATACATAAAATCCTCTATGAGAGCTCAAAAATTCAACTTGGCTCTTAATAAATTCAAAACACATCTTCTGTATATTCTAAAGTAATTTTAGAGAAGCATTCAGGTACTTGGAGAAATCTGAGTCACTCAGCTGCTTTTGCTGAAAATTTTAATTTTGGAAATTGAATTCATAAAAATAAACTTATTGTGCTTTAATCCTCTTTATGTTTACTTTTTTCTCCCTTGTAATTAGTGCAGATTTTTAAACTACTTGTCTTTGGTTGCTTAGAGAATTTATAATAAGATGAAAATCACATAAACTTCCTAAGTTAATATCCTTTAAGAAACTAAAAGTTTGTAAATGGCAGGGCCAGTATCCAGCATTCTAAGGGATTAATTGTACAGCAAGACAACCTTAAAATAATATTGACCTCTGATGAGAATTCTTTTGCCAATTTAAAAAACACCTTTTATATTTTAGTACCAGCATGCACGAGCGAGTGCACCGAACAGAAAGACAATTTCGATCACTCCCAGCTAATCAACAGAAACTACTTCCTCAGTTTCTTCTTCATTTGGACAAGATCCGGAAATGCATTGATCATAATCAAGAAATACTACTGACCATTGTGAATGATTGCATACATATGTTTGAAAATAAAGAATATGGAGAAGATGTATGTGAAAGTTCATTCTATTTGTTTTTAGTTTAGGATTTAAATTCTATATTTTGAGATCTTTATCCTTCTGGATTTGATTTTTATAATTTTGCATGAATCATTTGCTCTCCTTTCAGAGTGGTTTCACTTACACTTTCAGTCATTTTATTAGGCTTAGTAGAACAGTATGCCGGAAGCTAGATACATTCACTGATTTTTTTCCCCCTTAATATACCAAGATAATTGTTGATGTTTTAAATACTTTTCACATAGTGTTCTGACTATTATGGCATATGGAGTAAAGGGCTTACATTTTTATAAGCAACCTTACTAGCTATGTTAATTTCCCTTGCTAAACATTATTTTCAGAGTCTCGTATCTATTGATATTCTTTAAAAAATTATTTTCACTTATAAATCTCAAAGGACTGGCAGTAATAGAAAGTGAAGTCCCTTTTTTGTATCCACAGGAAAGGTACAGGTGGGCCACTCCAGTTGAGCATTTCCATGCTGCCCCATCAGTGACCCAGAGGACTTTTTTCAACCTCTTTTAAAGACAGAATGTTTATTCTCCATAGCAGCTCATTTCCTGGTCCTCCTCTGAGTAATGGCTGCTTAATTACCTGGTGGTTTCATAATTAATGACCATAACTTATTGAGGATAGAAGTGAGACCACCAAACTCTTTTCATCTAGGATCTTAAGCTACACTTGAACCCTGATTGAAGCGAGAGACTAGTGATTTACCCATTAAACCATCTATAAAGCCCCTTTGTAACATGTTTATTTAACCATATTCAAGATTAATTACTCTCTCAGAAGCTAATTGATTTCTGTTTCTTAAACAGGGGAATGGAAAGATTATGCCAGCATCTACCTTTGACATGGATAAATTAAAGTCCACATTGAAACAGTTTGTGAGAGACTGGAGTGAAACTGGAAAAGCAGAAAGGGATGCCTGCTACCAGCCAATCATTAAAGAAATTTTAAAAAATTTTCCAAAAGAGAGATGGTAAATAGTTCTTGTTTTTAACCAATTTCTTAAAGATATGTAAGCCCTCAATTTCTCTGAGAGACATTTCAGTCTTGATTCATTTTGTAGTTTCTGTGGGCCTGTCTTTTTTCATATGTTGGTGTATGGTGTTAAATTTGTTCTTCAATGCTTTGTGTGAGATTGCAGTTGAAGTTTTGAATAATTATTGCTCTAGTACTATGGGAAATTACTCTAGAAAATAATGAGAATATTATATTGAATGTTCATTATTGAAAATGTCTCTTTTTATAATTTGCTTTATGGCAGTGCAGAAAGCTGCAGACTATTTTAGTTTTCCTCGTTATGACTCACTTGTAAGCAAATGAGGTATTTATAGCTAAGAGCAGAGATTCTTAACTTTTCCTTTTTTTTTTTTTTTTTTTCAGTAAGGCTGCACCTGTGGCATATGGAGGTTCCCAGGCTAGGGGTCGAATTAGCTCTGTAGCTGCTGGCCTACGCCAGAGCCACAGCAATGCCAGATCCAAGCTGTGTCTGCGACCCACACCACAGCTCACGGGCAGCGCTGGATCCTTAACCCACTGATGGAGCCAGGGATCAAACCTGCGTCCTCATGGATACTAGTCAGATAGATTTCCCCTGAGCCACAGTGGAAACTCCAATTCTTGACTTTTTTATGCCACAAAAACCTTGAGCAGTCTGAAGCCCATGGTTTTTTTTAGAATAACATTTATAAGTGAATAACATAACGTAGATAGGATTATAGAGAAACCAGTTATTTTGAAATATAGGTAGCAAAATACTTAAAAAGCAAATTTGTTATATAACCTGCTTTTTATCATGTATCACATTAAAGTCTAGCAGCAACTGTTAATGTATTTTGAAAATAACTGAACAGTGTATGTTTGAGAAATTCCAATTGCTAATATGAAGTGAATATACATGTGATTTTTATTGGTGATAAAGTTATAGGTACTCCTGAAACTCCTATTTGTTGCCTGTATTCATAATTGACAAAAATGTCATTTAATGGTTAATGAAATTAAAAGGTAATTTTTTTTCCCACCCCCTTTATGGGTACAGTGAATTCCGTCCATAGACCTCTTTGGTCCTTGGGACCCATATTAGGAACCTGACTTGGTATATATTCAAAGAGAACTACTGGATGGAATTCATTCTATGATTTAGGCATCCTTGTAGTGGCTCCTTTTACTCTCCTCATTGATTGATATCTTTAAGTTTGAGTGCATCAGTCTAGAAATATCAATACAAATGTGTGTGTCCTTTCTCTCCCTCCTTTTTTGAAAACTTTATTTTGAAATAACTTCAAAATTAGAGATAAATTGTATGAGTTGTACAGAAAGTGCCCATATATTTTTTAACCTAAATTCACCATAGCATCTTACAGTTGCTTTTTTATTTCTTTCTCCTACTTTCCTCTCTTCCTCCTCTGTATGTGTTCGTTTACATCCATACATATACATGATTAATATTTAAACGACTTTGGAAAACAGTTTGCGTATAGCATGTGTTTTACTGCTTAAAACTAATTGAGGAAATTTAACCTTGAATACTGTTTCCTAATCTATGGTCTATATATAAATTTGATAAATTATCTTGATAATGTCCCTTTATAACATTTATTTTTCTGTATAGTCTAGAATCCAACCAAGATATTGTATAATGTTTAATTCTAATGTCTTAGTCTTTAATGTTTAATTTTAATGTCTTAGTCTTTAATTTGGATACTAGCCCGGTTCGTTATCCCTAAGCCACAATGGGAACTCCTTAGTCTTTAATCTGGAACAGTTCCTTGGCCTTTTTTTTTTTTTCTTTCATGACATTTCCTTTTGAAGAATGTGAGGAAGTTGTTTTATAGAATATTCCTCAGTTTGACATCATCTAATGTTTCCTCATGATTAGGTCTAGATTACATATATGTACTCTCTCAAAATAATGTATAATTGCTATTGTATACTTTTCATGATATTATTCAGAGATGTGCAATATCTGTCAGCCCGTCATTGATGATTTTAATCAAGATTTTATTTGGTTTTCCCACTGTTTAGTTACTGTTTTCTTGCAGCTAGTCAGCAATTTCTGGGGAGACACTTTGAGACCATGCAGTTAATATTCTGCTCCTTCCCAAACCTCCCTCCTCGAATTGTCATCCATTGCATCTTGCATGAGCTAATCTGTGCTCTGATGGTTGCAGAATGGTTATTTTCTAACTCCATGGTTATCAGTCGGCATTCTGCTGTTACCTATTACAGGAAGGACTCATGGTTCCTTTCTGATTCAATATGTTATAGCCCATTACTGTTGGTTTTTTAGATTTCCTTGTTCAGATAGCCTCAGATTTAGCCAGCAGGGGTCCCTTCACCTGGTGCCTATGTCCTTTTGGCATGGCATGCCCCAATCATTTTTTTAAGCACTTCCTTACTTTCTGACATAATAAAGATATTTCAGTCCCTTCTTTGTTCCTGGAACTGGTTGTTTTTCCAAGTACCTGGTTCCTTTTACTGTGGAATGGTTCGTAGAAACCAAGATCTTGCAGGCTTGTTCATTATTCCTGAAATGTCATTGCTTATGGGCCTTTCAGTGGACAGAACCCGTACGCTCACACTCAAACACAAGAAATCATGTTCAATTCTGTTTCAAGCTCCGTTGAGTTCTTCCTTTGACTTCCCCCCTTCTCTATATCTGTCTGTTTTTTTCCACAGAGAGAGAACCCTGGCTTCTGACAACATCATCACGTTTACTGTTTCACTCAGTCCTACAATATACACGAAATTGTTTCAGATTCACTACATCTGTACCACTAGGAAAAACAAAACTACCAAAAGGAGTTCAGAATTTGCTAGCAATTAGGGTTTCCTCTCTAAACTAAGGGTTTTTAATAAAAATATTGTTTACAGTTTACTCAAGTTAGCTTCCATTTAGCCCGCACACCCTCAATGTGTTATATTTTTTTATGTGAAATTCACTCTATTTATGTTTGTTTCTGTTTTCTTCTAGTTTTAGGATTATGTGTCCCTGACCCTCTCCCATTCTTGTTGATTTATTTTTTATTTTGAATTGTGGACTGTTGACGAGACAAAATATATAAAAAAGTGATAGAAAAAAATGTTATTCCTTCCATTTTTTTCTATACCCTAACTACCCCACCCCAGTATTACTGATTTCTCATTTATCATTCTTATTTTTGTTTTCTGTTTTTTATGGACGTAAGCAGATTTTTTTTTTCTTTTTAAGTACCTTCTTTTTTCATACAAAGGGTAGCATACTGTATATGTATTTTGCACTTTGCTTTTTTTCACTTAATGGTGTATTCTAGATTAGCTATGTATCAGTTCATGGAGATTTTACTCTCTTTTTAACAGTTTCAAAATACTTCAGTCTCATATTTGGTTATATAAATAAAGTAGTTGGCAGTACCTTGTGATTATAAATAATGCTACAGTTGATAACCTTATGCATGTATATTTTTGTGTTGGAGATTTATCTTTAAATTCTTAGATGTGGGATTTTTGCATCTGAAAAGTAAATGTATATTGTTTGGTATGCAACAAAATACCACAAATATAACTGCGTAAAACAATACACATTTATTATTTCATAGTTTCCATGGGTCAGAAGTCTGGGCATGGCTGTGAAGGCATGCTGCACCGTAATTACATTCTAAAGACACTGTTAAAGGGATAATAGATTCATTGTATACTTTTGTTTTTTAATCACTTAAAGCTTTCAGAATTTTTTTGTCCATTGTTAATGCAGTTATGGTACTTTACTGATTTTTCAGTTCAATAAATATTTCTTCAATGAGATGTATAGTGAACTGAGTGTGAGACCTGATATAGCTTATAAGTTAGCAACCTTGGATGCAGCGCAGTTGAATTTATCGTTATTTCAGGCATGGTATCAGGCTTACCGGAAGAAAAAAAGAAGACCACTTATTTTTGCATGTCTAGATTAGCTAATGCACAAGATTCATAAGTAATATAGGTAATATTTCACTGTGTGTGTGTGTGCATGTGTACATGTATGTGCTCTGCAGATGTAATTTAGGAAGTTTTTTTTTTTTTTTTTTTTTTTGCCACGCTCATGGCATGTGGAAGTTCCTAGGCCAGAGATCTAACCCACACTGCAGTTGTGACTTGCGCCATGGCTGTGTCAACACTGTATCCTTAATCTGCAGTGTCACATGGGAGCTTCCAGGAAGTTTTTTTTACTGACATATTTTTCTAGAAAGAAGTTCTTCCTTAGACGTCAAAGCTAGGCAGATTTCAAATATTTCAACTACTGGAAATGTTTGACATACGTAGTACTCACTTAACAAAGCTTTTGATTTACATTTTTAGTGTCCATAAGCTTGCTAATGCTCTTTTGTATTCTCTATTATGTCTGGATTGAAGATAATTTATCATAGATAAGATTGTGTGACCTTTGACTCTCTTTTTCTTTTTTGCGTGTGTTAATCCATTGTAAAATATATGATTTGAAAATATTTTCTCCCATTCTGTAGGCTTTTTCACTTTCTTGATAGTCTTCTAATGTACAAAATTTTATAATTTGGTGAAATCCAGTTTATTTTTTTCTTTTGTTGGCTGTGCTTTTCATGCCATTAAAACATTGCCAAATCTAATGTCATAAAGATTTTCCCCAAATACTTTCTTCTAACAGTTTTACAGTTTTTTTTTTTCTTTTCTTTTTAGGGCTGCATTAGCAGCATATTGAAGTTCCTGGGCTAGGGGTCGAATTAGAGCTGCAGCTGCCAGTCTATACTAAAGCCAGGGCGATGCCAGATCTGTGTCACATATTGACCTACGCTGCAGCTTGCAGCAATGCCACTTCCTTAACCCACTGAGTGAGGCCAGGGATTGAATCCACATGTTCATGAACACTAGTTGTGAGTTCCTAACCTACTGAGCCACAGTGAGGACCCCAAGTTTATAGTTTCAATTCTTAAGCTTAGGCCTTTGATCCATTTTATTTTGTATGTGGTATAATATAGGTAAGGTCTGACTTTATTCTTTTACATGTGAATATTCAGTTTTCTCAGCACATTTGTTAAAAGGACTGTCTATTCCCATTAAATTGTCTTGGCACTGTCCTTCAAAATCAGTTGATCATCTGTGTGAGGATTTACTTCTAAACTCTCTACTCACTTGGTCTATATGTCTATCCTTATGCCAGTACTATTTTAGTTTCTATAGCTTTGCAAGTTTTGAAGTCGGGAAATGGGTGTCGTACATTCTATTCTTTTTTCAAGATTGCTTTGGCTCTTTGGGGCTCCTTGCAATTCTATATGAATTTCAGAGTCAGTTTTTCCATTTCTGTGAAAGAGGCTGCTGGAATTTTGTTAGGGGTTGTGTTGAATATGTAGATTGTGTTTGGCAGTATTGATAATCTTAAGGATGTTTAATTTTCTGTCCTTGAATATAGGCTGTCTTTCCAGTTATTTAAGTATTCTTTAATATCTTTCAGCCTTGGGGAGTTCCCGTCGTGGCTCAGTGGTTAACGAATCCGACTAGGAACCATGAGGTTATGGGTTTGGTCCCTGGCCTCGCTCAGTGAGTTAAGGATCCGGCATTGCTGTGAGCTGTAGTGTAGGTTGCAGACGTGGCTTGGATCCCGCATTTCTGTGGCTGTGGCGTAGGCCGATGACTATAGCTCCAATTCGACCCCTAGCCTGGGAACCTCCATATGCCTGCTGTGGGTGCGGCGCTAGAAAAGGCAAAAAGACAAAAGAAAAAAAAATTATCTTTCAGCCTTGTTTTGTAGTTTTCAGTGTACAGGTTTTCAGTGTAACACTTTCTTGGTTAGATTTATTCCTAAGTTTTTAATTCCTTTAGATTCTATTGTAAATGGAATGAGTTTCTTAATTTTCTCATTGTTTATTGCTGATGTATAAAAGCACAACAAATTTTTATGTGTTGATTTTGTAACCGGCAACTTAGCTTAATTTGTGTTAGTGACTGTGGTAGCTTTCTAATGGATTCTTTAGGATTTTCTACTTATAGGATCATCTCATCTGTGAGTAAGGATAGTTTACTTTACTTTTAAATGGGAAAGGTAATATTCCCTTCCCATTTAAATAGCTCTGGAAGTACATAACAGTTCATAGAAGTGGTGGGCATCCTTACGTAGTTGCTAGCCCTAGAGGGAAAGCATTTCAGTCTTTCACCATTGAGTATGATGGTAGCTCTGGGCTTTTCATAAGTCACCTTTATGATATTAAGGAATTTTCTCTCTATTCCTACAGTCTTGAGAGTTTTTATCATGAAAGGATGTTGCAGTTTTTCAAATGCCTTTTCTGTGTCAGATGGTCATGTTTTTTTTTCCCTTTGTTCTTAAAGGCTACCTTTGTTTACCTTTTTTTTTTGGCTGCTCTTTAGCATATGGAGTTCCCTGGCCAGGGATCAGATCTGAGTGCAGTTGCAGCCTATGCCACAGTTGTGGCATTGCCAGATTCTTAACCCACTGTGCTGGGCCAGGGATCAGACGTGTGTCCCAGCGCTCCAAAGATGCTGCCAGTCCCCTTGTGCTACAGTGGGAACTCCTGTTTACTTGAATAAATGCTACAAGTTAATTTTTATCAGTGACCCAACATTGAATATTCTACAACTATTAGAATTATAGTCTAATCTCACATTTCACTATTTTTTATAGCTTTTATAAATAAATGTTATGTTTTACAAACTTTTATAAACATTGCTGTTTCCAAAAATGTATTCTTAAAGTTTCCAGTTGGTGCATGCTCTCAATGTATATACTATCTATAAAATAATAGATAATAGTTTTATGGCTCTTATAAACACAAAGTCCAGTTATTTCTCAAAATTCAGTGTACCAAACTTGGGTATTTTTGGAAGACTGAATGTCAAATGCTTATGCCAACATAATTTCTAGCACTTTAAACATGATTTTGAGAGTTCCCGTCATGGCGCAATGGAAATGAATCCGACTAGGAACCGTGAGGTTGCGGGTTCGATCCCTGGCCTTGCTCAGTGGGTTAAGGATCTGGCGTTGCCCGTGAGCTATGGTCTAGGTCATGGCTTGGATCTGGCATTGCTGTGGCTGTGGCCTGCAGTTGTAGCTCCAATTCGAACCGCAACCTGGGAACCTCCATATGCTGCTAGTGCGGCCCTAAAAAGCAAAAAAAAAAAAAAAAAAAAAGGACATGATTCCATTCATATTCAGTGGTCACCGAATCATGTATTACATATTACTGCAGTATACAGTTAGCGTAACAATGTTAGCCATACTAAAAGGGCATGTTATTGTTAAAACTACTCCATGAACTAGCACAAAGTATTATTTTACTGTTATTTATCTGTTGCTCTTATAATTATTAATGTCGACAGATAGAATGTAGATTTGTGAGAAAAGGATGGTTAACTCTTAATGGGTCTAACAGGTTATTTTAAAATAAAAGAACAGTTGAAAAAATTTTTGAAAAGTTAAAACATTTATAGGGTTCAAAATTTTAAAGATTTCAGAGGCTATAAAGTCTCCTAACCAGCCACCCACTTCTCCTTTCTGATGGCAGTCAAAGCTGTAAAAGGAGGACAGGGAGGGATATGTGAACTTTTAACATAGTGCACCAAAGTATCAAACTTTTTTTTTCATTCTGGTACCCAATGGAAAATTTATGTATTTCTTCCTATGTCATTTGCTTTGCTTGTTTAATTTAGATTGGTTTCCTTAAAGTAGATAGGATGAGCTATCAAAAACAAGCAAACCAAAAAAACCCTTGAAAAATAAACCTAATAAAACAGCAAAGTCTTTATCTGTATTAAGTCATAACTTTGCCACAAAAAGTAAACCCAAATCCTGGAAAATTATATCCCTTCAGAATCCAGGTTGATTCTAGGTAAAGGTAAATCCTGATCAAGTTTGTGTGTCAGATAAATTTTTAGGATTCTGTTTGTGCCACAGCAAGCACATGAGAATTTGATATTTTTATACTCAAGCTAATTTTGACTCTTATTTATGTCAGCTAGTCTTTTGATTGATTGTGTTCTTTTCTTTTTGAAATTTCAATAAAGGCCTTTTCTAACTGAGCTGTCTGAGAAAGATAGTATACTTAAAATATGCATAGAATTAACTATACGTATGATCATTAAAATACTTTTTCCTATGAAAACATATGTGTTTTATCAATTTGTCCAGTTTGTTCCTATTCAGAATTTTTAAATGCCCAAGTTTACAAGTACAAGCAGCTCTGAAGCCACAGATTGACCTCTCTGTTGCGGTCTAATTTTTAAATTAAGGAAATGCTGTTTTAGTTGTGTTGAATGCCACACACTTTAATAGTTACCAGCTTAAAAATTAGTGCTATAGGAGTTCCCATCATGGCTCAGCAGAAATGAATCCGACTAGGAGCCATGAGGTTGTGGGTTCGATCCCTAGGTTCGCTTGGTGGGTTAAGGATTCGGTGTTGCCGTGAGCTGTGGTGTAGGTGGCAGACGCGGTGGCGTAGGCCAGCAGCTGTAGCTCCGATTAGACCCCTAGCCTGGGAACCTCCACATGCCGCAGGTGCGGCCCTAAAATGACGAAAGACAAAAAAAAAAAAAAAAGAATTAGTGTTATAAAGTTTATAGTTGCTAACAAAAGGGAGATTTTTAGGTTTGAGTCTTATTTGAAATCACAGCCATGTAGAGTCATACTCTCTTAGAAATCCTGGAAACTGCTGAAATGTATTACTTGGATCTTAATTTCAAAAACCCATTCTATTTTAGGAGAATTTGAAGTGATTATTTATGTCTTTGCCTTTCAGTATATGTCTTAACACTCCAAGAACACAATCATATAATTGAGTATATTTTTTCTTTTACATAGTTTTCTTTATTTTTCTTTGGTTAAAATAAAGAATGTAAGTTATAATTTATAAAAGAATTCTTTTAGGTGAATGAAACTATTTTAAAAGAGCAAGTGGTGGAACTGTAGACTGACAAATAATGCAAAAGACATTTAGAGACTGAAAATAGATTTCTCCTTCATCTGGAAAACCTTCTTAGGCCAAGGACGAATATATATTTCACTTTCAAATCAAGAGCTAAAGCCTCTACATTACAGCATTTCCAGTGCTTACAAATCTAGAGTAATAACTTAGTGGAAAAACAACTCAAGACTATAACTTAGGAGAAAAATAGTGTAAAAAGTTCACAGAAAAAGAATTATAAGATGGTTAATCTGATAAGAAAATGCAAATATAAAAACACAGTAAGATGCCATTTTTACTTAAAGTATTGCAAGATTTTTATATATTACTGGAGGTGTGAGAGATCATGTATGTTGCTGTTGGAAGTATAAATTAGTAAAACTTGGTAATATTTAACAAAATTCAAATGTATATCTTTACTTATAGTTCAGTTTGGGCCACACCCATGGCAGGTGGAAGTTCCCAGGACAGGGCTCGATCCTGTGTCACAGCAGCAACCTGAGCTGCTGCAGTGACAATGACAGATTCTTAACCTGTCCAGATCCTTCCTGGAGCACCACAAGGGAACCCCAAGTATACTAGTTTTAGTGTTATACCAAAAGATTGGAAACAATCTAAATGTTCTTAATTAGCAGATCTTGATATATTATTATACAATATTACAATGGACTACTTATTCAGTCATAAGACAGATTAAGGAAGCTCTGTGTACCTATTAGAAAAGAGGTTCAAGATGCATTAAGTCAGGAATTGGTAAGTTTTTTTTTAAAGGATCAGCTAGTAAATATTTGAGGCTTTATAGGCAATGTGGGCTGACTATTCAGCTCTCTTGTTATGGGAATTAGCTGTAGACAGTAGGTGAGAAAATGTTTTCTGGACTTGGTGAGAAGCTGTCTGGCTGATTCATGGAGTTCTTTGTCAGGAGTAGATAGGTAAGTTAGGACCGTATTTTTGAAGGGCCTAGATACTAATCTTGTTTTCTAACCCATTTTCTAGTTTGAATAAGAAATATGTCAGCATCGAACTCTGTTAAGCCTTGACGTTTTGCTATATTTACTTCAGATCTTTGTTTTGTCTTTAAAAGAAGCACTGCAGATACAGCTGAGACTGCCCTGCAAACCATACAGAGCCCATTCATCTTTCTTTTTAACTATAGCAAGTAACATAAATTTTTATTCTAATCTTACCTTCCTACATTAGCTACATATTTTAAATACACGTACATAAACAATACATTGTGGTGTTCTGTTTTGAAAGATCATATAATGGTTTATGGTGTCATTTCACAGTTGCTTTTTGCTCAAAATTGTGTTTTTATGATCTTTATGAACCAGTAAGAATACAGTGCAAGCTACCTATATTATTTTAACTTTTCTAGTAGTAACATAAAAAATGTAAATGGAAACAGGTGAAATTAATAATATACTTTAATAACCAGTATATCTAACATATTTGAATATACAATCAGTGTAAAGGTTATTAAGGAGATTTATTACTTTTTAAATACTAAATCTTTGAAATCTGGAATTTATTTTTCACTTGCAACACATCTCAATTAGAACTAACCACATTTTGGGACTTCCCTTCATGGCTCAATGGTTAACGAACCCAGCTAGCCTCCATGAGGATGCGGGTTCAGTCACTGGCCTCTCCCAGTGGATTAAGGATCTGGCATTACCATGAGCTGTGGTGTAGGTCGCAGATGTGTCTCGGATCCTGCGTTGCTGTGGCCCTGGATAGGGCGTTGGCTACAGCTCTAATTAAACCCCTAGCATGGGAACCTCCATATGCTGTGAGTGTGGCCCTAAAAAGACCAAATAAACAAACAAACGAAAAATAACTAACCACATTTTAAGTGTTTAGTAGCCTCAAGTGGGTAGAGTGGCTTTTACCACTTTGAATTGGGATTACTGTGATCCAAATAGAACCTAGCACTTTAGGTGTTTGAAAGTTGTGCACAGTACTACCATTAGGGGTCAGCTTAGTGTCATCACATTGACACCAAGAGAAGGCATTTTGTGTACTGGAATTTGCTAATTTGCAGCTGCTATACAAAAATCATCCTGTGTACAATAAAGGAAACTTGTCTCAAGGACATTCACTGCTGGTAAAATAGTTGGAGCACAAAGCTTGGTCTAAACATAATCCAAAGCTTTTTTGGACACATAGGGCCTCTCTGTTCTGTCCTAATGGATGTATTCTTCTTGCTGGTCTGGAAAATCATCGAAACTTTCCCCATTGTTATCAGGAGTGTTAAATTTGTAGTAAGTATACTGCTTCTCCAAACTTTTTTGCTTGATTAATTTTGCTAAGATTCTCAGGCAGCTTAAATTTGTTTTTGTTATTGGACTATAGTTAACTTACAAAGTTGTGTTAATTTCAGGTGTACAGCAAAGTAAATCAGTTATACATATACACATATCCATTCCCTTTCGAATTCTTTTCCCATGTAGGTTATTACCTAGTATTGAGTAGTTAACCTGTTCTATACAGTAGGTCCTTGTTACCTATCTGTTTTATATATAGTGCTGTGTACATGTCAGTCCCAACCCCCTAATTTAACCCTCCCCCATACCCCATAAGTTTGGTTTCAAAATCTTTGTGTCAGATTTTAGTAGATTCTGCCTGTTAGTGATGTCATAATATTTGTCTTTTTCTAACTTAGTTTGCTTAGTATGATAATCTCCAGGTCCATCCATATTGCTGCAAATGGCATTATTTCACTCTTTTTTATGGCTGAGTAATATTCCATCATATATATATGTACCACATCTTTATCCAATCCTCTGTTGATGGACATTTAGGTTACATCCATGTCTTGGCTATTGTGAATTGTGCTGCTATGAACATAGGGATGTGTGTATCTTTTTGAATTATAGTTTTGTCTGGATAAATGCCCAGGAGTGGGATTGCTGGATCATATGGTAGTTCTATGTTTAGTTTTCTGAGGAGCCTCCATACTAGTTCCCCTTGTGGTTATACCAATTATGAACAGTGTAGGAGGGTTACCTTTTCTGCATGCCCTCCAGCATTTGCTTTTAGACTTATTAATGATGGCCATTCTGACTGGAGTGAGGTGGTACCTCATTGCAGTTTTGATTTGCATTTCTCTAATAATTAGTGATGTTGAGCATTTTTTCATGTGCCTGTTGGCCATCTGTATAGCTTCTTTGGAGAAATGTCTATTTGAGTCTTCTGGCCCATTTTTCAATTGGATTGTTTTTTGTTGTTGAGTTGAATGAGCTGTTTGCATATTTTGGAGATTAAGACCTTGTCGGTTGCTTTGTTTGCAAAGATTTTTCTCCCATTTGTGGATTGTCTTTTTGTTTGATTTATGGTGTCCTTTGCTTTGCAAAACTTTTGAAGTTTAAGTCCCATTCGCTTATTTTTGTTTTTATTTTCTTTAGGAGGTTGGTCAAAAAGATATTCTTTGATTTATGTCAAAGAATGTTCTGTGTATTTTTTTCCTAAGAGTTTTATGGTATCCGGTCCTATGTTTAGGTCTGTAATCCATTTCAGTTTATTTTTGTGTACAGTGTTAGAAAATGTTCTAATTTCTTTTTTTCCTTTTTTTAGGGCTGCACCCACGGCATATGGAAGTTCCCAGGCAAGTGGTCAAATCAGAGCTGCAGCTGCCAGCGTACATCACAGCCACAGCAGCACCAGATCCAAGCCGTGTCTGTGACCTACACTGCAGCTCACGGTAACACCAGATCCTTAACCCACTGTGTAGGGTCAGAGATTGAACTTGCAACCGCTGAGCTGCAGTGAAAAATTGCATTTTTTTAAGTCTAATTTCATTTTTTTACATGTAGTATCCAGTTTTCCCATCACTATGTATTGAAGAGGCTGTCTTTTCTCCATTGTATATGCTTGGCTCCTTTGTCAAAGATTAATTGACCATATATGCATGGGTTTATTTCTGGGCTTTCTGTGCTATTCTGCTGATCTTTATTTCCATATTTGTATCAGTACCATACTGTTTTGATGACTATAGCTTTGTGGTAAAGTCAGAAGGCAACATTTGATTACTGAGGCATGTATTAATTATATGGCTGTATTCCTGCTTTTCTAAGTTTAAAGTTAGCTCGCCATAAAGGTCTGAACTTAGATTTATATTTCTCTTATTTTCCACAGAACAGAAATGCTCTAGACTTTATAAGGACTCATAATAGAAAATGCCTTTTAGAGGGTCTTTGTTTCATACACATAGTGATTAGAGGGACTTTCTTATATGTTATTAATATCCCTTATGTAAAGACCCAATGGGAGGGGAAATCGGCTAAAGACAAAAATTAGGGGAGAAATTCTCCAAATTTATTCGTCTCCTTTTATATATCCCCTGAAATCATTTTAACATTTTTGCCAACTCTTAAGGTAAGACTTCATGTATTCTGTGTGCCGTGCCTTTATGACAGGCTTTTAATAGTGGCTTTATATAGAAACTTCCTGCCACAAGGTGGGGTAAAGAGTTCTATAGGCTTGATTAGTTAGGAAAGGTGGGGTAAAGTGTTCTATAGACCTGATTAGTTAGGAAATATTTGGTAATAGCTTCAAAAATTAACTTTCTTTAAGTGAGCAAAGTAAGTATCAGTACTGTGATTCACACACCTTTCTCTTACAGTTGGCACAATTTCTTATTTTTGCACGGTAATCTTTTACTCAGATTATTAGCCATTCAGAAATTGATTATAAAAATTTAAGTGCTCTATGACTTCCAGATCCTTTTACTTTCTATTGCATTACCTTGATTAAAAAAACAAAACGAAACAAACAAAAAACTGACCTGAGAACAGCCACTTGGGAAAAAATGCATGTTTTTGATTGGGCGAATTGGAACTGAGGAAAGAAAGGAGGTAATTCTGGAGAGTAAGTGTTTTGGTGTGTCTGGTAGGGAGTGAAGAATAGAGAGAGAGACCTGGGTGGGGTGCTGTAGTGGCGAGTCCTTTGTACAAGACCTAGCATAGAGTCCTACAGCTAGTAATTTTTCAAATTCTAGTATTAAAAATATGTACATTAATGGCAGATGACAAATAGAGGTAGGCCTGAACAGAGTGAGAGGATGTACCCATCATTCTCTTTATGAACAATTAAAGTGTTCCCACACACAAACATATTGTATGTAATCCGGAATGAGAAGAAAATTACCTGTTTTGTTTTAGTGAAAACTATTATGAGGCACCTTGCCTACATCAAGTATTCAAGAATATCTTACTAATCATAATACGCCTATTTATCAGAAATCAATTTTAACAAATTTTAGTTTATGCCTTAATGTATGTATAAATTCAGCAATGAAAAAACTAAATAGATTTCGTTGACGTTTTTATACAAATACATGTTCTATAAATATAGATATTTAAGATTGAAAGACCCTGGGTAGGGAGTTCCCTTCGTGGCTCAGTGGTTAACGAATCCGACTAAGAACAATGAGGTTGCAGGTTCGATCCCTGGCCCTGCTCAGTGGGTTAAGGATCTGGCGTTGCCATGAGCTGTGGTGAAGGTTGCAGACGCAGCTCGGATCCCGCGTTGCTGTGGCTGTGGCGAAGGCCGGCGGCTACAGCTCCTGTTAGACCCCTAGCCTGGGAACCTCCATATGCTGCGGGTACGGCTCTACGTAAAGGCAAAAAGACAAAAAAAAAAAAGAAAGAAAGACCCTGGGCAAATTCCTTTGTTGTTATATTTGCAGACCGAATTTTCAAATCCCCATACGTCTTTTTGTTTCTTTTCATTTCAAAGTTGGAAATGCTGAAGGTTGGCATATGGTTACTAGTAAAAAGTGCTGTTGTTTGGAGCACAACAAACTTGAAGACTGTATATTTTAAAGATGAAAAAGAATCGGACGTCCATAGGAGTAGATTTGGAAATCAGTTTGATTTATGAGCTAAATTTGGACAATAGTGAAGTTGCTTTTTAAATGACATGATGGTAGCTGTTTACACACAATTTTCTTTGGTTTTCCATAAGAATGCCATTTTAATTTCCTTAGGTTGTATTGATTTGCCAGAAGTCCTGAGACAAGTCTGTGCTTTGCTCTGACTTGTTAGTGGTTTGAAAGTGGATTGGCAGATGTTATAGCCAAGAAAGTTGGTGGTGGTAGGGTGATGCTAGTAAGTAGAAAACAGTTTGCTTGTGAACTTCCAGGTTGGGCTAATAGGTTTTCCATCATATTTGCTCAATTAGAATGCAGTTCCCCATTTTCCCTATGAGAATATCCTGGCTCCAGATTCTTTTGCCAACTGAAATGCACGAGATTTTGAAGATAGCCCTGACACATAAAATCTGTATGTACTTAATTTGTTACATAAACCATGTATTAGAATAGAGTTTGGAAATAAAGTTATGTTTGATTGTACTGTCTCATATAATGAAATAATTTTGTTCTATTTCTTTGTAAGTTTTGAGATCCCTTTGGGATGATCTGTCTCTTGAGACAGGTGATAGCTTCTAGGAATGTAAGTCTTGGATATAAGGCGACTCCTTTTTCTTTTGAAAAATCATACTTTGAGAATTAAGCCCTAATCTGATAACTGAACATTTGGTAATTCCTTATATCCTTATTTCTCATTGATATTTAGAAGTATTTCTCAAATTTAAGAATTCAGAGTCCTGAGTGAGCTTATTCTTATTAAATATCTTAAGTTTTTAGTTGTCAATATGGATTTTGACCTTTTTCTTTTTTTTCCTTTGAGGCGTTGGACATAATTGCCTTATTTCATTTCAGGGATCCTTCTAAAGTAAATATTCTGGTACCTGGTGCTGGACTAGGAAGACTGGCCTGGGAAATAGCTATGCTAGGTTATGCTTGTCAAGGAAATGAATGGAGTTTTTTTATGCTCTTTTCTTCAAACTTTGTACTCAACAGGTATTTAATTTACTTTTTGCTAGAAATAGTAATTTCTCAGAATCAGATTGACTTACATATTTTTGAACAATTCTGAGTTTGGAGATAAGTACATGGTGTTTAATTATGGTATATATATCATAAATGTGTTTCTTATATTAAAATCAAATTGCTTGTACAGTTACAACTTTAATTAGTTGCCAAGTTGACAGAGTGTTAAACAGGATGGGTAAGTGACGTTTTAAAAAGTGAGTGGGTACTCCATGAAACTGAAATTGATTTCTTTGCAGAATTCAGGACTAAGTATTATCCAGGAAGGAGTATTTTCTCATTGTGCCGTAAACTTCTTCACCCCTTTGTTTGTTTAGTGGGATAAGATTTTAGAGTAGCCATCACAATTCTTCCTTAATCAGATTCTTATAAAATGGCCAAGCATGCTCACATAACTGAGTTGGAAAGATCTCTGAACTTCTGTGGCCTGTTTTAGAAAGTAGTGGAAAAGAGTGTTTAAAGCCAGAAGAGATGTAGTAGAGAAAAAATAAATAACAGCCTTGTCTAAGTAATGTGTTGTCTTGGTTGCAGTATGAGTTAGAGGATAGTGAGAAGATTAAAAGGAGAGTGTTATACAAAATAATTAAAGTACATAGCAAACAAAACCCATACCATTTTTGAAAAAAAAAAAAAAGTGGTTGGAATGTTTTTACTTAGTGCTTGAATTTTGGCAATATATTTTTTATAAATTTAAGTGAGCAGCACATTTATATCTCTGAATTTACCTTAATTTTGTTTCCGTTTTTTAATCCATGATTGGTTACTCATCTGCATTCATAAGTGGAGGTTTAGATAATTGGGTGGAGTTTTGGTGGTAACACTTTTAAGTATTAATTATATAAGTAAATTTTCAGTCAATCAGATTAATGCTTAGTGTTTAAAGTAGATTTTCTTGGTAAAATATTTAGTTAACACTGGGTTTTTACTCATATTTTACAGATGTTCTGAAATTAACAAATATAAACTTTATCCCTGGATTCATCAGTTTAGCAATAACCGGAGGTCAGCTGATCAAATTCGACCCATCTTTTTCCCTGATGTTGACCCCCACAGTCTTCCTCCCGGTTCTAATTTTTCTATGACAGCAGGAGATTTTCAGGAGATATACTCAGAATGCAGTAAGTTGAAAGCAAGTATTTTATAAGGTCATGCCCTTTATTCTAAATTTAACAAGCTAATTTTATACTAAGCCAAAATTATGGTCATTTTGATGGTAGAAAAAAAAGGTATACTTGAGTGACAATTTAGAGTGTTTTCAAAGTTTTGTATAAGGCAATGATGGGAAATTATAAAGAAACATGAGATTCCCACAGTTAAGAACTTTAGAATCTCTGGGGTCTATCAATTTAAGACAACATGTAAAGCAAGTTTGAGACGTGACTACAATAAAGATGGAAGTAGGAGAAGTAATTTCTTTGTGTAAAGGCTGTGTGACTTGAAGAATAGGGAGGAATGGCAGGCAGAAGTACAAAGATAAGAATGTGTAAACTAATCGGAGACGGTAGAATAGCCTGACTAGAAGGAAAAGACATTTGGAGATTTAGTGGGAGAAATGGCTAGAGAAGTAGATTGGTTCCAGATTGTGGAGGACCTTTACTATAAGTCTATGAAGTGTGAACTTCAGCCTGGCAAAATGCTGAAGAAATTTGAGCTAGATATTAGAGAAAGGGAGAGAAAGGTTGACAGTAAAACAAAGAAGAAAGTAAAGGGTCCAGAGGTCAGCAAGGTTATTTATTTAACAGGTTGTTGAGCACCTGCTAAGTTAGCAGGTATGTTCTAGGCATTGCAGAGAGGGGAATGAGGCAAACAAAGCCCCTGTACACAGGGTACTCATATAATAGTTGGGAGAGAGGGGCAAAGACAAATTAATGTTGCGAGGAGAAAAAAAGAGAGAGAGAAGGTAAAGGAGATAATGAGTAACTGAGAAGGGGCTGCTGTTTTATATAGAGTTACTAGGGAAGGCCTTTCTAAAGGGGGCACTTAAGAAAAATTGAGCAGAGAACTTCTAAAGAATGAAGAGGCAAGCCATTTTGGATACATGGTGGGGCATGGGTGGGGGGAATGTTGTAGACAGAGGGAATGACAAAGGAAGGAGGATTGGGGGTGGGAAGGGCGCTTGTTCTGCTTAAGAAGAGCAAGGGGATCAGCTTGACTGGGGTGTGGCGAGCAGGGGTCAGTGATGGTAGATGAGAATGGAGGGGGTTTGGTGAGGCTGACTTGGAGGCTGTAGCAAAGACGTTGAATTGTGCCCTGAGAGAAATGGCAGACCATTGAAGGGACTGGAGCAAGAGAATAATAAGATGGTCAAGTTTTTGTTTATTTTTTCCATGAACGCTGGCACAAGGAAAACCTACACTCTGAAGGTAGGAGAGAGATGGAAGGTATTAGGTGCTGGGGATAAGTTAGGGAGCAGAGTCTCAAAATAGGAGTGAAATAATGGAGAACATTGCTTCAGCAAGTAAAAATGACTGGAGCACCGTTTGAAAGAGGAGATGAGGAAGGTAATCCACAGTTGGATCAGGTGCCATGTTGCACCAGCTTTTGTAGACACCCACCTTCAATCCTGTCTCTTCTGTCTCTGTGTCAGGCCACAGCCTCCAAAAGGCAAGCACCCACTGCTGCTCCTTGCCGCCATTCCCCTTTTTAACCAGCAGTTCTTCTAAGTACTAGTGGATGCCAGAGTATTTTGATGCCATTCATTTCTCCTTTGGCAGCAAGTGCATGCAATCTTTTGAAACCTTCCAGAATTGGTCATTAACACCGATTTAAATCACAACTTAAAATTCAGATGACAGTTATTTCATCTTAACTGATTTTAAATGAAGGCTAGAAGTTGAAAAGATTATAAATAAAACTCTTGTAAATATTATTTGATAAAGATATAGTGACATAGGTTATCAGAAATGATTTACAAATTGATTGTTAAATTAGTAGTAAGTGCTTTTATGAATTACAAAGTATGTCATAAATAATTATTTGAGGAGTTCCTGTCCTGGCTCAGCAGAAATGAATCCGACTAGTATCCATGAATATGTGGGTTCAATCTCTGGCCTTGCTCAGTGGGTTAAGGATCTGGTGTTGCTGTTATCTGTGGTGTAGGTGGCAGATAAGGCTTGGATCCCACATTGCTGTGGCTGTGGCACAGGCCAGAAACTGTAGCCTGGGAACTTCCATATGCCACTGGTGCAGCCCTAAAAAGCTAAATAAGTAAGTAAGTTAGTAAATAAATAAATAAATATTTGGCTGCCTTGTTGATAATAGTTGATTGGAAGAGTTTAGCTTCTGAACCCCTACAGTTAAATGAAATAGTCTGTCAAGAAGTAACTGGTGCACTTGTAGAATTAATTAAAAGACAGGTAAAATAACATAACAAATGTAGTAATTTGATTTTCCTTGAATAGATACCTGGGACTGTATTGCTACCTGTTTCTTCATAGACACAGCTCATAATGTAATTGATTATATTGACACAATATGGAAAATACTCAAGCCAGGTGGAATTTGGATAAATCTAGGTAAGTTTCTCTGTATTTGTTAGAATTTACGCATTAATCTGAGTACTTATAGCTGTTTTACATTTGGTAACTTCACAGTACAGATTTTAACAAAAGTTACAATTATGTTGTACATGTTTTGAAACCTCTGTAGTTTCCTTTAGATTGTGTCCTAGCTTGTGTGCAGTTCCTGCAATCATAGCTAATTCCTCCAAAAGCAGAAGAACTCCTCAAAGTTGTATATTCATACGGGTCAGTCTCACTGCAGTCATAATTTCAAAGACGTACTGATTACTGGAGTTCCCATCGTGGCTCAGTGGTTAACGAATCCAACTAGGAACCATGAGGTTGTGGGTTCGATCCCTGGCCTTGCTCAGTGGGTTAAGGATCCGGCGTTGCCGTGAGCTGTGGTGTAGGTTGCAGATGTGGCTCGGATACCACGTTGCTGTAGCTGTGGCGAGGGCCATCAGCTACAGCTCCTGTTAGACTCCTAGCCTGGGAACCTCCATATGCTGCGGGAGCAGCCCTAGAAAAGGCAAAAAGAGAAAAAAAAAAAACGTCAAAGAGGTACTAATTATTAATTTGATGATGATCATTCCTCCATCCTTTCCAGCCCCCTATCCTTGGAGATAGCCTTTCTGTTAAGAAGAGAATATTCTTTTCTTCTACAATGAAATATTTGAAGGAAAAAGCTTAACCTCTCCCATGGAAACCTCCTCCCCAGTACATACACATACTAGGAAAAGAGTGGGTATAACTTACATGGTTACCTTCAGTTTAAGAAAGAATAGAGAGGAGTTCCCGTTGTGGCTCAGTAGTTAACAAATCCAACTAGGGACCATGAGGCTGCAGGTTTGTTCCCTGGCCTTGCTCAGTGGGTTAAGGATCCGGCGTTGCCGTGAGCTGTGGTGTAGGTTGCAGATGCGGCTCGGATCTGACGCTGTGGCTGTGGTGTAGGCCGGCAGCTACAGCTCTGATTAGACCCCTAGCCTGGGAACCTCCATGTGCCACGAGTGCAGCCCTAGAAAAGGCAAAAAGACAAAAAAAAGGGGGGGGGAGAAAGAAGAGATAAAATTTCATGTTTGCAAAAGCCCTTTTACTGTATTCTACTGCTGGGTGCTAGAAATCAAACGATGAGTATGATGTAGTCCTTCCCATCCAGAGTCTAAGGACAATTACCAGTTTTATCCTCTTCCTTTAAAATAAAGGGAGAATAATGATAAAGAGAGAATAATGATGCTTTTTTTTCAGTGAAATATATAATCCATGTTAAGAAAGGCTGTATTACATAAAAGTCAGACACTGGTTGATTCCTTGGTCTTCAGTACTGGTATAGTTTTGGTGGTGGATTCTGTTACTTGCTGTCTTTAATGGTTTGACTTTACCAGAGATTTTGCCAGTAGGACTAAGCTTACGGATAGTAGTAGGTCTTTTCTAAACTTCTTTCAGAAGTCCACAGCACAGATGAGAGCAGCTGTAAAATATAACCATAATATGAAGCAAGTAGATCAAACCTTGGGTCTTCTTTTAAAAGTATTCCTTTTTCCAAGGAATGATTGGAAAGTAACATTACCTATTGGGTATATGCCCCGTATGGGTTAGGCATTATGTTAGCGACTTAAAAATACCTTGTTTAGTCTCAAAACCACCCTATGTTGAAATAGGATCATTTTATAGTTGAAGAAACTGAGTCTTGGGTTAAGCAAGTAGCGTAATGATCCTGGAGCTTACATATGGCAGAGATAGGCTCACAGCCCAGATCCAACCCCTTAAATGCCTAGTTAGCTACCTCTGTAGGCTTGCACTGGGTCATTTGTTACTTAGCATTATTTTGACTGTGGATTTATGTGGTTAAATTTCGATCCCAGTTACTGAGTTACACTGAGGTTTTGTATATTTCCAAAAGCATTTAACTTTCACAGAAACAACTTTTCTTTTTGAACATTTGTTGGTTTACTAATATTTTATTAAGTTATATAATAACAGTAACTGCCTGGAACAAATACAGGTGACCCTTGGTAAGTATATTGTTTGAGTAGACGTGCTGAGGCATGGCCTGTGACCTGTCATTGGCATCACAGTTAATGGAGCACATTTACTAATGGGAGGTCGATTAAGAGAGCTTCCACTCTTCTTGCTAGGGAGTTTCCAAGTGATTTTGAAAGTTGGAATAATGGAGAAACACAATTCTCCATAATATTTATTTGGAAGGTTAATACTTTGCAAATAAAATCCTTTGGGATATATAAGTTAGAGATTAAAAAATAATAATTATCTCAGATTTACCTTTCCCTTGAATATCAGTGCGCTCCAGGTATCTGTTCAGTGTTTTCCATATTTTATGCTGTTCACTCTTCCGTTACTCCGTGTTACTCCTACCCAGAATCTCCTATTCTTTCAATACCTAGTCTATGTCTCTGGCCCAGATAACTCTTATGCTCCAAGCTAGTGTGTCCAATTTGGATGCACCACAGATACTTCCTAATGTATGTGTCTTGAGAAGATGGTGCCCATTTTTCTCCCGTGCCTTTTCTGTTCCATCCTCTACTCAAACTGCCCTAACCAGGAAACCAGGAGTCCTTTACCTCCTCTTCTTCCTCACCACCTGCACTCAGTCAGTCTGTAAGCTGTTTCTCCCAAAGCTCCTTAATAACTCTTGAATATCTTTTTAACCCAAGGTTTCTCCACTGCCATCCTGTTTACATTTGGGGCTGGATCATTCTTCATGTGGGGGTGGGGAAGTTGTTCTGTACACTGTAATGCTGGCAGTATCCCCAGCCTGTACCTACTAGATTCCAGTAGTACTTCCCCATTTGTGACAACCAAAATGCAGAGCTGCCCTCGGTTAAGAGCCATTGCTTTGGCTTTGTGCTACTGCCTTAGCCCAGGCCCTCATCACTGCTTGCTTGGATTACTGCAGTGGTTTCCTTAAGAGTGTCCCTGCTTTCAAGTTACCTTCAACCTCCACACCCTCTTCAGTTCTCCATTTACCACCAGACTGACCCTCCCAGTGTGCAGCTTTGTTGGTAACCTAAACTCTTCCGCAAGTGTACCCTGCCCTTGGTAGTCTTTTCTTCTTTCTTGTTTCTCAGCTTCATTTTTCTAACTGCCCCTGCTTTGCACTCAAGTGCTAGTCCTCTGACCTAGCAGGCCCTTTCTCTTTCCTCTCTATTTTCATTTGGCTCTTCCCTATGTGCTCTTTAACACTCAGCTCAAGTAATCCTTTCAGATTGGGTTAAATATTCTGTATTTCTCTTTCATATTCTCACAGAATCTGTCACTGGCATTTAACACTTTGTGTTGTAGTCACTCATCTTTTTGTTTCCCCTCCTGGTCTCTAAGCTTGGTGACTTCATGAATCTTAATGCTTTTTCCTCACTTGGAGTGAATATTTAGCAACTGTTATATAACATGTATGAATGAATGCATTGTTTCAGAATTTGAAATTAGGATCAAAGTAATGTTTAGATGCCATAAACGATTGGCTGCTAAGAGACATGATAAAATGGCATATATATTGGTAAATTCATAACAGTCCTATGGTTTTGGCTCCAGTCATGTGGTCTTGGAAAATTAATTTTATCTGTAAACTGATAGTGTTTCCCCAGCCCCTTAGGGATAATTTCACTGTAACCATTGACTGGAATGTCAATCAGTATATTCATATGTAATGAGAAATGTAACTGCTAGTCATTCTGGAGTACTAAAAAGTTTCATTGGAAGTTAAATTATAATGAAAATATTGCCTCATTGTATGAAATTAGAGTTGGGAATATCATTAATTTATAAAATATTTTAAGCAGTATTTAAGTACTCACTTTAATGTTTCCCAGCCTTGGGAAAACTAGTGAGGTTTTCAGAGGAACTGTTAGGCATATGTCCTCTAGGAAAGGCTCTGATTTGGCAAAATTGCAGAAGAATCCATATACATTCTGTTTTTCAGTTTTTCATGGTGACCAGTAATCCTTAAATACATTTATATGATTTATTTTTAAAGGCAGCGATGTGGGAAATGCATTCATTGTGTGCATGCACTAATACATTAATAACTGGGTAGTGGAAGGCAGGCAGTTAGCAAAGTGAATCTGACTTCATCTGGAAGAATAGGCAGGTTAAAGTACCAAAAGGAGATCTTTGTAAAATGTAGTAAGAAATGGAGCCAGAATTTTTAAAACATGAGGAATTTTCTCATAAAAGATGGATAATGGAACACAAACATTTCTTCATTGAAATCTTGTTATAGTGTTAGTAAAAAAGGTGTAAAACACGTGGGCAAAGAATGGCAGGGATGCCATCAGGGACAAAAGAATGTAACAGTATTTCAGAAGATGGCTAGGTGTATAAGTTTGCAAAGAAAACAGTGTGAATAAAGCCAGTTGACCTGGAATAACCCTGGAAAGTGAGATGCCAAATTAAAAAAAAAAAAAAACATAAGTTGAAAATCTGTATTTTATTTTATTATTATTATTATTTTTTGTCTTTTTGCCTTTATGTAGAGCCGCACCTGCGGCATATGGAGGTTCCCAGGCTAGGGGTCTAACAGGCGCTGTAGCCGCCGGCCTTCGCCACAGCCACAGCAACGCGGGATCCGAGCCGCGTCTGCAACCTACACCACAGCTCACAGCAACGCCGGATCCTTAACCCACTGAGCAAGGCCAGGGATGGAACCCGCAACCTCATGGTTCCTAGTTGGATTCGTTAACCACTGAGCCACGTCGGGAACTCTGAAAATCTGTATTTAGAAAACAGCCTTTATGTAACCAGGATGCCTGCCTTATGCCCATTTCCAGTTCATGCTCAGACAGGAGACCAGAAGTTTAATGCACTAGAAAACGAGTAGGAAAGGAACAGAATGTATGAAAGCATGGCTTAGCAGAGAGTGAGGGTGAAATGTGGGACAGAAAAGAAGAGCATTAATTAAAAGTCTGCACAGAAAAATGATCAGGCAGTGACAGCTTACACTATCCCTACCCCCAACCGCACCCTCCCCTGTCTCTAAAACTTTTTGCTGGGACTTGCGTGCCAGCTGTCTGTTTTGCACAGATGCAAGTCATGTTTCTTATGTTTAAGTGGGCAAGTCAGTATAGCTACGTGGGCTTTGTTTCAGTCATTACATGATGAGCCTTTTTTCTTTTAAATCCTGTTTCTTTATGTTTTAGATGTGTCTCCTATATACAACATGGAGTTAAATTTTCTTTCATTATCCAGCCTAATAATGTCTTTCTCTTGACTGGAACTTTTGTTTGTGTGGGTTTGTTTTTTTTTTTGGTCTTTTTAGAGCCATACCTGAGGCACATAGAAGTTCCCGGACTAGGGGTTGATTTGGAGCTGCAGCTGCCAGCCATAGTCACAGCCACAGCCACAGCCACGCAGGATCTGAGCTCCGTCTGCGACCTACGCCACAGCTCACAGCAATGCCAGATACTTAACCCACTGAGCAAGGCCAGGGATTGAACCTACATCCTCATGGATGCTAGTTGTGTTTGTTACTGCTGAGCCACAATGAGAACTCCAAATATAAAGGTTCTTTACTTCTCCTTTCTGTGTTTCCTTTACAATCCAACTTATTAATCAGCTTGGAGTTCAGTTTAAACAGCTACTTGTGCACGTTTATATTTAAGTAGTTCATTCATAGTATCTTTAAACCATAGGTCCTCTGCTATATCATTTTGAAAATTTGGCAAATGAACTTTCCATAGAATTGAGTTATGAGGATATAAGAAACGTTGTTCTGCAGTATGGATTCCAGGTAGAGGTAAGGATGAAATAAAGTACTGTCAAAGCTTAACTTTCAGAACACTTCAACAGGAATGGTGATATTATGGCAGTTACTAGCTTTACCTCTTAACCTCTGGTTTTCTAACCCATAAAGTGAAAATATTAATACATGGCTTTTAGAATTACAAGGATTTGGGGTAACGTGTATGTAAATGGAAAACTCATCTCTGATGTAATCACCTTTCAATAAGTTGTAGTTGACCATTATTATAATATTGGCCTTTGTAAACTCATAAATACCAGTATACCGGGTGGGAGGGCAGGTGTAAGAGAAATACTGTTTACTATATGTACTTTTGTACTGTTCAATCTTTCCTTATCATGTGATTATAAGGTTTCATGATACTCTTAAAGAGAAGCAATTTATTATAGTGGTATAGTATTCAAACTCTGGAGTTGGACTTCTTAAGTACGAATTCCAGTTCCACCGCTTACTGGTGGTGTGACCTTGAGCAAACAGTTGTTTGTAAAGTGGAAATTGTAATAGTGTGAACCTTAAGGAGTACTTGTATGTAATAAATGAATTAATATACAGGATATATTTAAAATAGCACCATGGTTATCATCATCATCATATGATTATTGTTTTCATTTCAGGTAGAAAAAGAATCTGTCTTGTCAACATATACTGTGAATGATCTCTCCATGATGAAATATTACTATGAATGTGTCTTGTTTGTGGTCCGTAAACCACAGTAACAATCTCAAGTGATATTACCAGGAAAAAAGTTTATTAAGAGCAAATGCTGAAATAAGTAACTCGAAATCACCTATCACAATGACAGGACACAACCTCATATCAGTGGTGCCTTCTTATTCCTAACAAAATTTAGAAATAGTGTCTATTTTCTTAATATGTCTATTGCTTTTTCAGAAATATACTATGCCGTGCATATTTGTACTACACAAGTGAAAATGGAGGAAATGTCTTCAAGTATACTTTTTCCTTGAAGCCCAGAATTATCTTTCAGTAGAAATGCTATCTCCAGGGTCTTCATCAGACTGTCCATTTCAAGTCTGCCGTATGAACTAATAGTATTGAAGTCTATAATAATCTCCTTTTAGTTGTTTTGTATGCATTGCACATGTTATTTTTAGAAGAGTCTGAGGTTCCTCTGTCACTTCCAAGATCTGGAATTGGGACTTTTGTTTACTTTGGACCTAAGCAATTTATACATAAAATGTGTATCTATTCTTTTATTATTCAAATTATTTGATTTTATTTTCTAGCTCAGCTGAACTTATAGTTAGCATGAAACAGTTCATTTTTATGAAATGCTAAATTTATAGGATCATGGGCCAGTAAAATGCATTTTAAATAACTGAAAAATTAGTAAGTCTTTTTGCCACACTAAAGGGAACATTTCTGAACGCATACTCATCATGGATCACTGAAATGTATGCGATCTCAACCTTCTAAGTGAGGCACAAAAGCCTTTATTAAAGGTACTGCTAGGAAACTGGGAAAATAAGAATACAATCTGCCCATTCGAAATGTGTGATTGCAAACTGTAAATGAATACAGTTTGTCAGTGAGATGTTTACAATAATGTCTTTTCATTAGATTACCTGAATTATGAAAGCAAGCACTTTTTTTCTTGTTAAAACAATTATATACTAGTATAAATTGTCATGATGGTATTAATGTGGAGAAATTTTGATTATGAAATTTAGGGATGAATTACCACCCATGATCTGTGTCTTCAATATTGTAAGCAGCAGCCACTAATATAATTCCAGATTAACACCAGTTTTGTTCCCTGATAGCTGTAGCTAAAACAGTATATGCTGCTTTAAATTTCTACCTCTAGCAGATCTTTATTTGGAGGGAGTTTTCCTTTGTACTTTTTTATTTTTATTATCCTGTTTTCCAATAGCTTGAAAAGTAGAGATGACTTAATGTTTTAACCTTTTCTTGGAGAAAAGGACATGATATTGAATATTTTCACAGATGATTGTGATGGCATTAAGTGACCTCTGTGGCAATTTGGATTAGATAGACTTAATCTCAGATAATGTGCTGGCAGCATAAATGTTCTCATAGGAAAACTTACTTATAAATCCTTAGACCTTTATTGTCAGTTAGGTTGGGGGAGTCACTACACAGTCTGGCATCTTACTAGTAGGACCTTTTCTGCATACACTACAGGAGCTCCTGTGGCCTTTATGCCCATGATGCAATAAAAGATTCCATGAAGTTAAGTTGATTTGTCAGGTTATAGACACCTGTATGTAACCTATTGAGTGTTTCTGAAAAACTGTTTCTCTTTTTATGTTCCTTAGTACATGGCCGGTGTTTATTTGGGAATTCTCCCTGCCTACCACATAGATGAGCTTGAAATTAAATATAAGGGGGAAAATTATTTTCTTTTAAAGAACAATTTAAAAGCATAAGTATTTAAAAAAAAATCCATTAAAAAAAAGGAATGCATGATGTTTGTAATTTAGAAATGCTTTTTATTCACTGGTTAGTATTCACTTTTTTACAACTTATAGCAAAACAAATGATCTTGATTTTCCTATAAAGAAAAAACCAGGTTGACAACAATGAGTTGGCTTTATTACTTAAAATTTTTGCTATCAGGTTTTATTCTTTAATAATGTTACTTATATTTCTAAATTATAGCTTATATTTTAGTTAATTCCAAAATCAGTTATTTCACGTTTCTAATTTCTCCCTCATATCATGAATACTATTTTCTAAATGTACTACACAAACTTGCATCGCTGTTTTTCTCTTAAAGCTTTTGTAGTTAATATATTCTAAACTTGAAAATTGTGATATCAATCAATAATAGAGGTATCACTGGAGGATTTAATTTTGTATTTCTTATGTGTAGTCCTAGCTACTAAAGTGTATAAGTTTAAAAATTTTTTTCTTAGGTAACTGTACACACAGATGTTTTCATTTTCATAAAGTGGAAGGAGGTAGGTTGTTGTGTTTTTTTTTTTTAATTTCCAAAATCTAAAACAGTGCAGGCTAGGATATATTAATCAAGTAAGCAAGATGGGATATGTAAAGTATAAAGAGAAGCTGTATAAATCACAGTATAAAATTATGAAGTTTGGGAAATGTAAAATGTACTGTATTTATATGTAACTCTCATTCTAAAGTTGCCACAAAGGCTGAATTGGAAGCTTCATGTCTGCATGAAATTTCCTATATTTTTAATGTGTATGATGGATTTAATTTTTCTTGAATATTAAAGTCTGCCAGTTGCTATGAAACTACTTGCTTGGTTGTTTGCATCTAAATTAGTGATAACCATAGACATGGGAATTTTAATTAATCGAGCACATATATTTTTGAACCTTTGGATTAGCTTATTTTTATATGCTTCTAGAAACTCAGTAGGAATACTGGGTCTCCAAGTATGCCCAGACTTTGGTTTTGTTAAAAAGTCAAAAAAGAATTATAAAGGGGAATTCCCTTCATGGATCAGCAGTTAACAAACCCTACTAGGATCCATGAGGATGCAGGTTTGATCCCTGGCCTCGTTCAGTGGGTTAAGGATCCGGCATTGCCGTGAGCTGTGGTGTAGGTTGCAGACGCGGCTCGGATCCTGAGTTGCTGTGGCTGTGGTGTAGGCCAGTGGCTGTAGCTCTGATTTGACCCCTAGCCTGGGAACCTCCATATGCCATGGGTGTGGCCTGAAAAAGGGGGAAAAAAAAGAATTATGAAGGAACTAGTGGAAGGAAGTTCCAGTACCAATAATCAGTAGGGTGAGCACTGGACTAGCAGTTAAGATACTCTGGTTTGCTTTTCCTGAATGATTGTGATTTTGGGCAAGGTGCTCTGAGTTTCTTACCTCATCTGTAAGAGAAGATTGATACCGCCTATTTCAGTGGGCTTTTATGGGTCCTAGGTGCTGTATGTGAAATATTACCAAGCATACCTCATTTTATTGTGGTTCAGAAATACAGCTTTTTTTTTTTTTTACAAATTGCAGGTTTGTGACAATCCTGTGTCAAGCAAGTCTGTGAGCACCATTTTCCAATAGCATTTGCTCACTTTGTGTCTTTTGTGTCACATTTTGGTAATTCTTTCAATATTTCAAACTTTTTAAGTATAATTATATTTGTTGTGATCTGTGAACAGTGATCTTTGATGTTTCCATTGTAGGGATTATGCCAGGCTGAAGACTCAGATGATGGTTAGCATTTTTTAGCAAGAAGGTTTTGTTTTTTTTTCTTTTTTTTAAAGGACCATACCTGTGGCATATGGAGGTTCCAATATAGGACCCATAGGGGGTCCAGTCAGAGCTACAGCTGCCAGACTACACTACAGCCACAGCAACATCAGATCTGAGCCGCTTCTTTGACCTACACCACAGCTCACAGCAACGCTGGATTCTTAACCCACTGAGCAAGGCCAAGGATTGAACCCGCAACCTTATGGTTCGTAGTCGGATTCATTTCCGCTGCGCCACAACAGGAACTCCTGTTTTTTTCTTTATAGGGCACTTGACTGTTTTGATGAGTAATCTGCCGTAATTCTTATATATGTCCCTCTGAATCTGGCTGCTTTCATTATTCCCTCTTCTAATTTTCCTTAGTTTATGACGTGTCTAGGTTTGTGTGGTTTTTTGGGAATTCATCCTGTTGGTTAGATCTATGGTTTGATATTTTGTTATTTCAGAAATGTTCTTTACCATTATTGCTTCAAATATTTCTTCTGCCCTGCTATCCCTTACTTCTCCTTCTGGAGATTTTTTTATGTATATGTTAGATTGTTCGTCATAGTCCCACAACTCCTGCATGCTCTGTTTTTGGTGGTTCCTTGGGTTTTGTTTTTTACTCTTTTTTTAAAAAAAAATTCTTGGCATTTCAGATAAGTTTCTTTCTTTTTTTTTGCCTTTATCTAGAGCCGCACTTGCGGCAATGTGGAGGTTCCCAGGCTAGGGGTCTAACAGGAGCTGTAGCCGCCAGCCTTCGCCACAGCCACAGCAACGCGGGATCCGAGCCATGTCTGCAACCTACACCACAGCTCACGGCAACGCCAGATCCTTAACCCACTGAGCAAGGCCAGGGATCGAACCCGCAACCTCATGGTTC
>PVHT020000021.1:5055824-5080980 GCA_004024745.2 Catagonus wagneri
TAGGGGTCTAACAGGAGCTGTAGCCGCCAGCCTTCGCCACAGCCACAGCAACGCGGGATCCGAGCCATGTCTGCAACCTACACCACAGCTCACGGCAACGCCAGATCCTTAACCCACTGAGCAAGGCCAGGGATCGAACCCGCAACCTCATGGTTCTTAGTCGGATTCGTTAACCACTGAGCCACGAAGGGAACTCCCAGATAAGTTTCTTTTTTACCTAACTTCAGGTTCCTCAAATCATTCCCACCTGTGTTCATTCTACTAAAGAAACTATTGAAAGAAATTTTCTTCTTTTAGGGCTGCACCCACAGCATATGGTAGTTCCCAGGCCAAGGGTCTTATCAGAGCTCCTTGCTGGTCTCTGCCACAGCCACAGCAACACCAGATCCAAGCTGCGTCTGTAACCTACATCACAGCTCATAGCAATACTGGATCCTTTAACCCACTGAGCAAGGCCAGGGATTGGACCCACATCCTCATGGATACCGGTCAGATTCATTTCTGCTGAGCTATGATGGGAACTCCCTACTGAAAGAATTTTTATCTCTGATATTGTGCTTTTTATTTCCAGCATTTCCATTTATCTCGTTATAGTTTTCATTTCTCTTCCTGCAACAATTTTCTGTATATAAATGTATGTTGTCCACATTTTCCACTATATCCTTTAATACGGTATAGATATATTAGTCCCTATCCGATAATCCCAATATCTGGGTCAACTTTCAGTCTAGTTCAATTACTTATTTCATCTCTTGACAAGAACTTTTTTTCCCCTCTTTTTTCCTGAGTCTCATGGTATTGAATTCCATTTACTCTATATATAAAAAAACAAAAAAAACAGAACCTGAGTTAAACAGTATTTATGCTTGAGTATGGGAGGCTGAGTGCATCTTGTGAGAACTTGAGTTGGGTTTACATTGTTATTGTTATTTACACAGCATGACAGGCTTGAGATTTCACCAACAGTGAGCTGTTGTTACCTTGTGCAGGACAGAGTACCTGAGATGAGAGAGTTACACACAGAGAACACTGGAGATCTGAGGATGGTGCCCCTGGGGTAATCTGCACAGTACTGATGAGTGCGTGTGTGAAATAACTATCCAAGGCCAGAGAAGAACCCCACAGAGTAAAACTCATAGTATCTAGTATCCAATAAAAAGTTACCACATGTGCAGAAAAAGAAGAAAATAACACCCATATAGAGGAGGAGAAAAGAAGAAAATCGACACCAACCCAGAACAATGCAAATGTTAGAATTAGCAGAGGACGTTAAAATAGCATAACTGTCCCAGCAAGATTATCATTTAGAATAGAACAGACTTTTTTTTTTCCCTGTCGTTTTAGGGCTGCACTCGCAGCATACGTAGGTTCCCAGGCTAGGGGTTAAATTGGAGCTACAGCTGCTGGCCTAGCCACAGCAACACCTGATCTGAGCCGTGTCTGTGACCCACATAACTCAAGGAAACGCTGGATCTTTAACCCACTGAACGAGGCCAGGGATAGAACCTGCATCCTCATGGATGCTAATCAGATTTGTTTCAGCTGAGCCATGATGGAAACACCACGAGAAAGAATTTCTAAAACTGAAAGAAGACAGCAATGCTAAACCTATCCTAAAAGAAATACTGAAAGGTTTTCTCTAATAGAAGAGAAGAATCTACAGGAAAGAGAAATCACAATTGGAAACTAATTCACTTAAGTCATTTAAAAATTTTACTTTAAAATGATATAACTGGGAGTTCCCATTGCGGCTCAGCAGGTTAAGAAACCAACTACTATCCATAAGGATGCGGGTTTGATCCTGAGCCTCCATCAGTGGGTTAAGGATCCAGCATTGCTGTGAGCAGCGGCGTAGGTTGCAATCATGGCTCGGATCTGGCATTGCTGTGGCTGTGATGTATGCCGGCAGCTACAGCTCCAATTTGATCTCTAGCCTGGGAGCTTCCACGTGCCAAGGGTGCAGCCCTAAAAAGAGAAAAAAAAAAAGACATAACTGCATTCCATATGTTCACAAAGTTATGTAGAGATGTAAGACCCACATTGAGCTTCTAGAGATGAAAAGTACATTGCCTGGGATGAAAAAAAATGTGTAGGATTAATAACAGATATAGGGTGAGAGGAGAAAAAATTGGTGAGCTTGAAGTCATAGCAATAGAAACAATGCAAGAAAAAAGGCCACACCGGCTTTTTTTGCTGTCTCAAGCTCATGCCAGGTATGCTTTTGCTCTAGGACTTTTGCATTTGCTATTGTCTCTACCTACAATCATTTGATTATGAAGAGACACAAATACACACAAATACACTTTTTTTTTTGTCTTTTTAGGGCCAAACCTGCAGCATATGGAGGTTCCCAGGCTAGGAGTCTAATCGGAGCTGTAGCTGCTGGCCTACGCAAGAGCCACAGCAATGCCAGATCTGAGCGGTGTCTGCAACTACACCACAGCTCAGGGCAACGCCGGATCGTTAACCCACCGAGTGATGCCAGGGATAGAACCTGCAACCTCATGGTTCCTAGTCGGATTCATTTCCGCTGCGCCATGACGGGAATTCCACAAGTACACTTCTGATGTGAGCACATTGTTGGATGAATGATGGCTCATAGAGTATATTAGAGGACGGAGTATGAGATGCCTGTGTAACACCAGGTGAAAATGAACAGTCATTAATTCAATAAATAATAAAGAACACTTAATACTTGCCAGGCAAGTTCCAGGTGCTTCAGTATATCAGTGAAAATAAAAATAAAACAACCCTATCCTCAAGGAGCTTACTTTCTAAAGAAGGAGGAAAAAAATAATAACAAATAAATGAATTATAGAATAGATTGGAAGGTGTAAAATGCTGTGGGAAAAAAAAGGCACAGAGAATTTCAAAAGTCATGGGTAGTGCCAAGTGAATTGTGGTTTTAAATACGATGGTCAGGGCTGAACTCATTAATATGACAAGGTTGATGCTGGCCTCGCTCAGTGGGTTAAGAATCCAGTGTTGCCAGACATGTCTCAGATCTGGAGTTGCTGTGCCTGTGGCCTAGGCCAGCAGCTATAGCTCTGATTCGACCCCTATGCCTTGGGTGTGGCCCTAAAAAGACCAAAAAAAAAAAAGTTACATCAAATGTTAAATCACTAAACATTCCAATTAAAGTATAGAAATTGTCAGGATGCCAGAAAAGCAAGATCCAACTATATATGTTGTTTGCAAGAGACACATTAAATATAAAGATACAGATAAGCTGAAAGTACATGGATGGAAAAAAGAGATAATACTATGCAAGTGGTAAGCAGAGAAAGGCTGGAACAACTAATCATAAATTAAGACAACTTCAAAACAAAGAGTGTTACCAGAAATGAAGATGGATATACATCAGAGACATGACAATCATAACATGTGCATACCTAATAACAGAACTTAAAAATACATAGACAAAAACTGATGGACCTAAAGGGAGAAATAAACAAGCAGATCACCATCATGGAAAATTTTAACACCACTTTCTTGGCAATTAATAGAACAATTAGACACCCCCCCCCCCCAAAAAAAAATCAGTAAAGACATATAAGAACTAGGCGTTCCCTGGTGGCTCAGCAAGGCAAGGATATGGCATTGTCACTGCTGTGGCGCTGGTTATATCTGTGGTGCAGGTTCAGTCCCTGGCCTGGGAACTTCTGCATGCAGAGGGCGTGGCCAAAGGAAAAAGAAAGACATAAGATCTAAAAAACACTATCAACCACATTTACCTAAGTGACATTTACTTATGTGATAGCACTGTGCCCAGTACATGAATAATATGTATTCTTTTCAAGAACACATGATACATGCACCAGAATCATCCATATGCTGGTCAAAAAATAAATCTAAATAAATTTAAAAGGATTAAAATTCTGTAAAGTACAAATTAAAGGAGAATAGAATTAAACTAGAAATCAATAAGAAAAAGATAATCTAGGAAAATCTCAGATATATGAAAAAGTAACATTTAAATCATAAGAGAGAAATCAGGGAAAAGAAAGTATTTCAAACAAAGATAATGAAAAACATATCAAAGTTTGTGGGCTACAGGTAAAGTGCAACATGGAAATGTATAGCTTTAAATGTTTATATCCAATAAAGAAAGGCTGAAATAGATTATGCTAGAGGTGAAATCAAAAGAGCCTTGGGAGTTCCCATTGTGGCTCAGTGGTAACGAATCTGACTAGTATCCATGAAGATGCAGTTTCAATCCCTGGCCTTGCTCGGTGGGTTAAGGATCCAGCGTTGCCATGAGTTGTGGTGCAGGTAGCAGATGTGGCTCAGATCTGGTGTTGCTGTGTCTGTGGTATAGGCCAGCAGCTGTTAACTCCTATTCGACCCCTAGCCTGGGAACTCCATGGCCCTAAAAAGAGCCTAGAGTGTTCCTACTGTGACACAATGGGATCAGTGGCGTCTTGTGAGCACTGAGACATAGGTTTGATCCCGGGCTGCACAGAGGATTAAGGATCTGGTATTGTGGAAATTGTGGCTTGGCTCTGGTGCCTGGAGTTCCTAGCCCAGGAAGTCCAAATGCCATGGGGCGGCCAAAACAGAAAGAAAGAAAAAAAAAAAGGAGCCTATAGAAAGAAAAAAGTAAATCCCAATTAAGTACAAATCAATGAAATAGAAAAGAGAGAAACAGAAAATATTATGCCAACAGATTTGACAGCTTGAATGAAATGGACAAACTCCTCAAAGCAATGAACCCGGTACTATTTACAATTTGGGGTAAACTAATTTCATGTTTTATCCAGAGCTTTGTAAAGACAGTCCAGGAGTAACCAGAAACTCAGAAAATACTGGAGAAAAAAAAAAAGAGAGACACTGTTGGGGGGGGGGGCTATTTACAAATACTAAAAAGTGCCTAGGAATAAACCTAACAAAAATATATAAGCAACTTCACAATGAGAATTATAAAATTTTGAGAGACTTTTCTTTTGGCTATAACTTCGTATGCATGTGAAAGTTCCCAGGCCAGGAGTCGAACCGGCCCAGCAGTTGTGTCCCGTGCCACAGCTGCAGCAACAAGAGATCCTTAACATGCTGAGACAAGGGAATTTCCAGGGGATTTTTTTAAAAGACCCAAATAATTTGAGAGATCTATAATACTGAATAGGAAGTATGTTCCATATTGTAAAGACCCAAATAATTTGAGAGATCTATAATACTGAATAGGAAGTATGTTCCATATTGTAAAGATCTAGTTTCAATGCAATTATTCCAAAAGGACAACATAAGGCTACAAGTTGATTCTATTTGGAAGAAAAACGGGATGAGTACAGCTAAGATATTGCTGAAGAACAAGATGTGAGGGATTGCTCTACAGATATCAAAGACTTATTACAAAGCTATAGTATTTAAGGCACTGTTGAATCAGCCCAAAATAGCAAATAGACCAATCGAACTGTGTAAATAGCTCCCCAAAAGTTGAGTGTATTGATGAAAAATTGACTTATGACAAAGCAGGTACTGCAGCAGTGAGAGGACAACTATTCGATACATGCTATTGAGAAAACTAGTTATTCTCAATGAACCCACACCTATGGTCAATTAATCTATGACAAAAGAAGCAAGACTATACTATGGAGAAAAGACAGTCTTTTCAATAAATAGTGCTGGGAAATGGATAGCTAGATGGATAAGAATCAAACTGGACTGCTTTCTCACACCATACACCAAAACAAACTCAAAATGGTTAAAAATTTAAATGTAAGACCTGGAACCATAAAATTTCTAGAAGAAAACAAAGGCAAAAAGAAAACAGGCAGTACACATTTTGACACTACTCTTAGTGTTATTATTATTATTTTTTTGGATATGTTTTCTTAGGCAAGGACAACAAAAGCAAAAATAAACAAGTCGGACCTAATCAAACTAAAAAGCTTTTGCATAGTGGGTTTTTTGTTTTTTTTTTAGGGCCGCACCTGTGGCATAATGGAGGTTCCCAGGCTAGGGGCTGAATCGGAGCTGTAGCTGCTGGCCTACACACTATAGCCACAGCTACGCCAGATCCCAGCTACGACTGGGACCTACACCACAGCTCATGGCAACGCTGGATCCTTAACCCACTGAGCAAGGTCAGGGATCAAAACTGTGTCCTCATGGATGCTAGTCAGATTTGTTATCCCTGATCCATGACAGGAACTCCAGTTTTTGCACAGTGAAGGAAACCATCAACAAAATAAAGAGGGACTCTACTGAATGGAAGAAGATATTTGTAAACAATATATTCGATAAGTGGTTAGTATCCAAACTATACAAAGAATTCATACAAACTCAACATCAAAATAATAAACCCAGTTTAAAAATGAACTGAGGATTTCCTGCTGTGTCACAATGGGATCAGTGGCATCTCTGCAGTGCCAGGATACAGATTTGACCCCTGCTTGGCACAGTGAGTTAAAGAATCCTGAGTTGCCTCAGCTGCAGCACAGGTCACAACTGCGCCTTGGATCTGAATCCTGGCCTGGGAACTCCACATGCCACAGAGCACTTGAAATAATGAGCTGAGGATCTGAATATGTATTTTCCCAAAGAAGATATACAGAGACAGCCAACAGGTACATGAAAAGATGCTCAACATCACTAAACATCAGGGAAATGCAAATCACAACCAAAACGAGATGTCCCTTCACATCTGTCTGACTGGCTACTGTCAAAAAAGGAGCCAATAACAAGCGCTGGCAAAGATGTGAAGAAAAGGGAACCCTCATACATTGCCTGTAGGAATGCAAATTAGTGAGGCTTCTATGGAAAACAGTATGAAGATTCCTCAAAAATTTAAAAAAGGAACTACCATATGATCCAGCAATTATACTCCTGGGTATATACCTGTAGAAAATGAAAACATTACTTTGAAAAGATATATACACCTCTAGCCCTAAGCTGCCAGTGGCTTGAAAGTGATATATATGTGAAATATTACTAGGTCATGAAAAATAATGAAATCTTGACATTTGCAACAATACGGATGGACATACAGGATAATATGCTAAGTGAAATGAGTCAGAGAAAGATAAAAATACTTTATGATTTCTTACCCTTGGAATCTAAACAAACAAATGAGCAAATATAACAAAAGAGAAACAGTCATAGAAACCCAGGAAAAACAGCTGGTTGCCAGAGGGGAGACAGCGGAATGACAGGAAAACAAAACAAGAGAAAATGGAAAAATCAAACAGAAAAGCTAATGTTTACTACCCTACTTAATATATAGTAGTACTTACTTATAAACAAGTGGTTACCTTATCCTCTCACAACAGCCTTGAGGTGTAGGAGCCTGGGATAATTAACATACAGGTAATTTCAACCAGGTGGAGCACAATTCTCTTTCTTGCATACTTTTTCTCTAGAAGATCATAGTAGTTTCTCCCTTCAGAGAACTTATATATAATTTCCTCCTTACCTTTTTCTTTACTCGGTTACTGTCTTTATCAACTATTAAAATATAAGGTGCAGTAAATACATTGTTATTATCCTCTCCTCACTTTGCTTCTTGATAACACACAGAATTTTGTTGTGAGATCTTGGAATCTTACTATGACTACTATGCAGAGTAAGCAGGGACTCTGAGCTTCCCACAAAATTTGAGTCAGTTTTAGGTTTCGGTCAGAAAAGAAACCCAGGATTAGGTCTTGGATGAGCTGCACATCTTTGTAACTTCATCAATGAATTTTTAATCAAAAGATCAAGGAATGTAGTGCCTAGTCACATTCCACAGCGGCCACAGAAAAACACAAGCTCCTTGTTTTTTTGTTTTGTATTGATTTTGCTCATTGGCTTTAGCTATTTCCCTCAGCCCCCACCCGTGACTGTACAACAGTCTAATCACTTAATGTGGCGCTAGAGCCGCTTAACACTAATTTATTGTGTGTTTATCAATTCTGTTTTAACCTCCTGGGGACTTGCCGGTGGCCAGTAACTAGAGAAAGGTAACAGTAACATAAGCACTTCAAGCTTGGGATTTGCACACGCAACTCTCAGCGCCTGAGGAAACGTCACGCCCTCCCAGGGCAATTAGACTGGGCCTTTAATAAGCCCGCCGCGGCCTTCCCGTCTCGCCCCGGGGCGCGCACTTCCGGCCGCGGGGGCGCTCGGGAGCTCGCTCCGTTAGCTTCCACCAACCAGCGGCTCCGCCCGGTCGGCGCGACTGCGCGCGCGCACATTTGTGCGCAGGTTCGAATCTTGGCCGCTTTGCTGTTGCTCACCAACGTCCGACGACACCTCGGCGGCAGTAAGGGCGGCGCACGCGGGCCGGGCTGGACCGGTCGCGCCCACCCCCTCCGCCCACTTCATTTTCCAGCAGCCGCCTCGCAAGAACTAGGTCCTCGCCCTCCCTCGCGCGCCCCGCCCTCCGCCCCCGCAGCTATCGGCGCTCGGCCTCCCGCGCCGGGCGGGCTCCGCCCGAGCCTTCGGGGTCCATGGCCAAGCGGCGTGCGGCCGAGCCGCTGACGTTCCACGTGCCTTGGAAGCGGCTCCTGCTCTGCGACTTCCCTGAGGAGCCGCCGCCGCCTCCACCGCCGCCGCTCTGGATTCCGCCGTCGGCGGCCTCGCATCCCAGGCAGCCCTTTCGCGCCCCAGAGCTGCCCCGAAAGCGTAAAATAGACGCGGGGGCTATGACGGAGCCTTCGGTTTCGCCCAGCAAGCGCCGCGACGGCGGGGACACCGGCGCTCCCGGCGGCGCAGAGCGTGAGGGCCGCGGCCTGGAGACCGGCGAGCCGCCGCTCCTGCAGTCGCCAGTGCGGCCCAGCGGGCCGGGGGAGGAGCCCCGGGGCGTCCGGCCCCCGAGCGGCGGTGGCGACGACGGGGCGGGGCGCGGAGAGCCCCAGCGGGCAGACTGGGGGGCAGCACCGCGCCAGGTAGGGGATGCTGGTGGGCTGGGCGCTTCGGGGGGCGGGAGACGGGTGAGGGCTGAAGGGGTCACGCTTTTCCAGGCATTTCGCATCCCGGGAAGGAACCGATCGTCCCCCTCTAGATTTGCGTCCATCACGACACTCCGAAAAATGGAAAACAGGGTCCCCCCCTCGGGAAAGAACACCAACCCCCAGGGGGTACACCAAGGGGCTCAGAGCTCACCCTGGGCAGCGATTGGGAGAGCAATGGGCTGAGAGCTCTAAGTTAAATTAGGGGGAAACGTGGCCTTGAATCTTCAGTACCTGTGCTGTGTAAGAGGGAACGTGGTCGGACAGACTCTAGAGCTTGGTGAAGACTTTGACCGTGAACCTAGATAAGTTCAGTTGAACGACAAACGTTGGAGAAAGGTGTATCGCTCCTTTGGTTTAACGATGATTTTTTTCCCCCGAAATTCGTGATAACTTTCTTTCCTAAGAGGGTGACCGTTCTGGTAGCCATCAGTTGGACGTCCTTTAGGCATAGTACAATTTGGTAGAGAAGAAGGGCCTTCGTATATTGGGAAAAGGTGTTTTAACTCAGTGTTAAATCTGATCCTGTGAAAAAGGTAAAGCCTATATATGAGGATCTTTGGAGAGTTTAAGTTCCTTGGAAATGAGCCTGCCCCACGTCTGCACAGAAGCACTCTAGATCTAGCTATTCGCTGTGGCAGCCTCTAGCTATGTGACACAACTGAACACCTGAAATGTGATTAGTCCAAATTGAGATGTACTTAAAATGTAAAATACTAGACACTAGATTTCGAAGGTGTCAAAAATTTTTACATTGATGACACTGAAATAATTTGAGAATTTGGATCGAATAAAATGTATTAGAACTCATTTCACCTGTTTCTTTTACTTAGTATGACTATTAGAAAAATTTAAATTATGTTTGTGGCTGGCCTTGTGTATTTATTGGGCAGTTTGGTCTAAGGAATTCAAGGTGAGTTTTGTCAGTTCTGGATTTGACCAGCTTTAAGGATGGAAGAACCAGATTCAGGGCTCAGAATTCACCAAATTCTCTTCAACCACTACATCATAGCATTCACTGTACATTTTTTCCATTGTCTTAGGTATCTTATGTGGAATTCATCAGGTACTTTGCCAGTAAAATAATGGCAATCTTTTTTTTTTTGTCTTTTTGCTTTATCTAGGGCCGCACCCGCGGCATGTGGAGGTTCCCAGGCTAGGGGTCTAACAGGAGCTGTAGCTGCTGGCCTTCACCACAGCCACAGCAACATGGGATCCGAGCCGCGTCTGCAACCTACACCACAGCTCACGGCAACGCCGGATCCTTAACCCACTGATCAAGGCCAGGGATCAAACCCACAACTTCATGGTTCTTAGTCGGATTCGTTAACCACTGAGCCACGACAGGAATTCCAATAATGGGAATCTTTGTAGTTGGGAAAGGTCTTTTTTTTTTTCTGTGTTGTGAGCGATAACAACTACTATGATGAGCATTTATGGATGAAATTATAAATTGTAAATATTTCTACCCCGAGTTTTCTTTGAATTTAGAAAACATGAGCGTTATTTAGACTTTTTTCTTCAGAAGGCCTTTAGGTTTCAAATCAGCTTAAGACTGAATGATAGTACTGTTAGTTTGAAAATAGAATAAACAGAATTTCCAATTGTCTTGTACCAATGTGCAAAACCTGAAGAAAAAAAAAACCAAAAAGCCAGAATGATAGTCATTCAGACCTGTTTGGCATGCACATAAGTACTGCGTAATTTGAAAACTTGACTATTTTTGGTATCCCACCCATACCTAGGCTTGTCTTTCCTACCAGAATATACTGACGGCAGTATGCCACAAATTGATAAGAGGGAAATAGAAATGTCAGGTAGGCAAAGAGAAGTTTTTAGTAAACTGACACAGCCATCTGCTTAGAATCTCCTAGGACACACCTGTATTTTCCACGACAGTGACCACATCAGGCAACTCATTGCTTCCTGTTGTCAGTATAAGCCCATGGCAGGGAATAAGTTTGGCTCTTGGGGTTCCTTCTCCAAGACTGGTTGCCTGTTTTTTTTTTTTTTTTTTCTTTTGGCAAAAATCCAGGAAAGCTCATATTCCTTTCTTTTGAGCTGCTCCTTCAGCTGCTTCTCTTGTGCAAACTTGTTTTCTCCAGATTCTTTCCTGCCACCAAAGATGCAGTTTTTTGTTTTAAGGGTACAGCCCAGGGAAAATAGGATAGAGCAAAAACATGGAACGGTTAAGAAGCTTTTTCAGTTCATGCAGCAAATATCTCCCTGGTTGGCCTTGTGCTAAGAATAGAGCTTAAGTCCCTGCCCTTACCCTTGGGACTTCATTTAGGAAGAATTTCCTCAAATATGTTTTTTCCATATTGAGGATGCCATCTAGACAGAATAGTGGTAAACTTTCTGCCCAAGAACTTCAGAATACTTACTGAGTTGTTTCAGGTGTTTTTTTGTTTTTGTTTATTTGTATTTAAACTGGAGAATTAAAATAAAACCAAGTATTACTTCAATAAGTATTCATTTATCTTTTCATGTTAGTGTCACTTTATGCAGATTCAATATTCTTGTCAGTGCTGACCCTTACTGTTACTATTTTAAATAGAAGGGAAACAAACCTGTTATATTCTAAGAAGAAAGAAATACTGGTTCATAGGCTTCTTGCGATATAATACCTTAGCAATGCTGGGCAATTACAATGCCAAATCATATTTCTCATGAGTCTTTCCACTTTTTACTGATGATGAAACAGACCTAGGTCAAGATCAGAGTTGGTGGGTGGTGAAGTTACCGTGCAAACGCAGGTCTTTGTGGTAGCAAAGTTTGTGATTTTTAAGTACTAGGTTATACTGACTTGATGAAAGGATGTTTTTTGGCCTGTCTTTATAAGTAGATAATTGGGAGAGTAGATTTTTTCCAAAAGGCAGAGAGACATGTCCTATTTTTATTTCTAGTTACTTATTAAGATGAAATTTTTCTTGGCATTTAATCCCAGTGTTAAATTACAAAGAGACTCTTGTGGCTAAGGCACTGAATGAACTTCTTGATGAGATTTCCTTATAGCTGTGCTCTCCATCAAAGTAGCTAGCCACGGAGTTTCCACTGTGGCTCAGCGGAAACACATCTGAATAGTAACCATGAGGACCCAGGTTCAATCCCTGGCCTTGCTCAGTAGGTTAAGGATCCGGCGTTGCTGTGAACTCTGGTGTAGGTCACAGACACGGCTTGGATCTGGCATTGCTGTGGCTGTGTTCGGCAGCTTGGGAACTTCCGTATGGCTCAGGTGCAGCCCTAAGAAGAAGAGAGGGGGGAATAAAAGCAAAGTAGCTAGCCACATGTGGGGTAGTGAGTATTGAAATGTGACTAATCTGAATAGTGCTGAAAGTGTAAAATACCTGCCAGATTTTGAAAAAAAATTTTTTTTTCTTTTAAGGGCCATGTCAGTCGCATACGAAAGTTCCCAGGCTAGGGGTTGAGTTGAAACTGCAGCTGCTGGCCTATGCCAAGGCCACAGCAACACGGGATCGGAGCCGCTTCTGTGACCTACACCACAGCTCACAGCAACACCAGATCCTAAAGCCACTAGGTGGGGCCAGGGATTGAACCTGCAACCTCATGGATACTAGTTAGATTTTTTGTTACCTCTGAGCCACAACAGGAACTCCAATTTTGAAAACTTTTAGTATGACAAAAAGAATGTAGAATATCTCATTAACATTTTAAAAATACTGACTGCATGTTGAAATGATAATATTTTGGCTATATTAGGTCAAGTAAATTTCCAAGGTCAATTTCACATTTCTTTATACCTTTTTTTTTTTTAAACTGTAGTTACCAGAAAATTTTACATAGGTGGGTTCTGTTATATATCTGTTGGATAATGGTGCTAAAGTACAAACACAACTTAGTAAACTAAACATAGGTATATATCCATCTGGGAAAGGTGTTAACCTTCAAAATGGTTACTTTGGAAGCCTGTGTATAATTGCAATGTCACCTCTTTTGCACAAAGTATTTTTGGGATACTTTTGAAATTTTGTGCCCATTTTGAACTTTATTGGAACATCAACTTCATAGTTACTTGAAACAATTTTATAGCCTTTCAGAGTAAGTTGTTGAATTTTTAAGGGGCTGGTACTCGCTTGGACTTACCAGTTTTGGTATATTGATTTAAAAGTTGTGTCTTGTACAAGGTGGTTTCTTTAATAAAATGATCAGTTTAAGATTCTCTTTCTGTTTAGTATGGTTTATTCTAATACTTTTTAGAAGGTTGTCAAAATATTTTAGCCTTTATGTAAAGTCAGGAAAAAGACCAAAAGTAGTTTTTAAGATATGTTTATGTGTATTTTAAATAAATTGTTTTTCTCACTGAAAGGTAAAAAAAATTAATACCATCTTTAGGCATTATTTTTTGGTTGAAAAATGGAAGAAAATTCTGGGAAGAGAAGCTATTGGAGGACATTCTTTTAAATTTAAACCACTAACAAGAAATACTTTCACAAATTCATGAATATGAATTTGAGTCCATGAACTTCTTTTTGATTAGGCAGAATTAAAATTTGTTGAAGATGCAAATTTAAAGACTGCAAAATACTATGTGAGTTTGCTTTTTAAAACAAGAAAATTTGTTTCATTAAAAAAAAACAACTTTTTGTAGATCATTGATGTACTTTCATCTCTCTCTCCTTTTCACTAAAGCTCAATGAAGAATTTTGGCAGTATAACACTTTCCAGTATTGGAGGAATCCTTTACCACCTATTGATCTGGCAGACATTGAAGATATAAATGAAGACAACCTGACAGAAACAATGCTTCAGGGCAAGAATGAAGTGGTTGAGATTGACATGGAGTCCTGACAGAGGAACTGAAGGAATGGGTTTTTCTGAATTTGAGGATTCATATTTAAGTGAATTTATGTATTCTTAAGGGAAAAAGTCATTTTCCATCTTGATATCATTCCCAAATCTGAAAAATGAAGAAAAGTTGTTTTAAGGATAAATGCTTGCAGTTACTGCTGAACCTCCTAATAGGGATTTGTCAAGGATATAGTGCAGTTATAGGGGAAGTATTTTATGTATCTGTTCTTAAAGAAAAATTTATGTTTAGGTTCTAGATTTGAAGATCTCAGTCTTATAAAAAGGAATTCTGATAGTTTTAGAAATAGTTGGGAACCATTCAAATAACCCTATTGTTGCACCAAAAAGTTAGTTTGTGGTACATGAAATGAATATTGTTTTATAATAACTTATTAATAAAATACTTTCTAATACATCTTATTGACTCTTCTTAGTTGAACAGATAGCTGACTTAAACATCTATGCAAACTTATGGGAGATTCTTTCTGAAAGCTGGTTTTGTTTTAAAAGAGCTTTCTAAATGTATAGTAGTGAGAATTTCAATTTGGGAAGCATGTTTGCATAACTTCCAGTATTTAATGTTTGTTAAATTTGACTTTGGGCAATCAAAAATGGATAAAGAACAATGAGAAATGAGTAGGTGCTTCCTTCCCCCCCTTCCCAGGATAAGAAGGAAGAAATTTATCATATACATATATATATATTTTTTTTAAATTTTAACTTCTGGGTTTTGGATTGCTTTGAGGGCATAGTGTTTATAGTTTCTGTTTGTTTTTAAGGGCCGCATGTGCAGCATATGGAAGTTCCCAGGGTAGGGGATGAATCAGAGCTGCAGCTGCTGGCCTACACCATAGCAATGCCAGATGCAAGCCGTGTCTGTGACCTACACTGCAGCTCATGGAAACCCCCGATCCTTAATCCACTGAGTGAGGCCAGGGATAGAACACACATTCTCATGGATACTAGTTGGATTCATTACCACTGAGCCACAACGGGAACTCTGGTATTTATAGTTTATTCTTTAGACTTGTAGTTGTCAACACTGACAATACTTCAGAAGTCTTTGCCTGGCCCCCCTCTTGAGAGATTCTCATGTAATTGTTCTTAGGTGGACTTTGGGTGTAGCTTTTTATAAAAAGCATCAATCTTTCTTTCTCCCATTCCTCAAATGTGCATACAGGTTTGAAAACCACTAGACTAATGGTAGTTTTTCCTGTTTAAAGGAGATAACTAAACTGAGCTGAAGCAATGCCTTCTTAATTAGCTTTGTTTTTATTTTGTTCTGTGATGGCTTTCTTATATCTAAATTATTGTGTTGTTACTGCAATTTTATTGTTAAATAAAGTAAGCAATTTGTGTTTGAGTTATGTGACTATCAATAATTACTTTAACTTTTGTTCTGAATCCAGAATGTTGGCTTTGTAATTGACTAACTTGTCCTTGCTTGTATGTTTTTGTTGTTGATGACATTAGATCTGAAATTTAGGAACGATGATAAATGCCAGTGAAAGGGGAAAGATAAAACAACACACCAATGTTTTGTGTGTACTGAAAAGTTTAAGTATGGGTTGACATTATTAAGAATATTCTAGAATAGAAGACAAACTGTATAATATTAGAGTTAAGGCTTTGATGTCAGATGTGGTTCAAAGTCTTATCTTGCCACTTTCTACCTGTGTAACGTTAAGCAAGTTATTTCTCATCTCTAGGTCCTCACTTGTAAAATGAGAAACAATAAATAGTATCTACCTCAGACTATTGTCAAGCAGTGTACTAAGTATTTTATCTGCATCACCTTGTTTAATCCTCATAATAAATAATCGTATAGGTATAAAAATATTAGAATAAGTATGCTTCCTATAGTTTCACTTCACTTTATTTACATTGCTTTTTTAGGGTCGCACCCATGGCATGTGGATGTTCCCACGCTAGGGCCTGGATTGGAGCTACAGCTGCTGACCTATACCACAGCCACAGCAATGTGGCCTCTGAGCTGCGTCTGTTACCTACACCACAGTTCACAGCAGCACCGGATCCCCGACCCACTGGGTGAGACCAAGAATCGAACCCACATCTTCCTGGATACTAATCAGATTCTTTTCCTCTGTCCCACAACGGGAACTCCTCATTCCACGTTAAATTGTTACTGGAAGTTTAATTAAGAGTTGGGATTGAAGACATAGCAAGCAAAGGAAGCAAGTGGAGGGAAGCTGTTGAAGTACTGTGGAAAGGGTAAAGTTTCCCTTCTGTTTAACCTGAGGGTAGAAAGTTTGCCGTTTTTGTTCACTAGTCCTAGTACCCAGAACAGTGCCTTTTACATAGTAAGACAGTCAATAAATACTGCGCGAATGAATGAATGGGCACTCTGTCGATGGGAAGGTCAGGCCAGCAATTTTAGGCCATTTTCTGAAGATGCGTGTACAAAAAGGTTTGTGTAGAGATCAAGCAGTAGAACATTGGAAATGTGCTTAATTTATCATATTTATTGTGTAACAACCTAAGGACTAAGGTACGTCCTCCACATGAATAATAGGTGGTTATTTACTTTGACACAAAATTTCATAGGACAGCACACTGCAGTGTCTGAGTGAAGGAGATTCAAAGAGTAATTTGGACAACTTGTTCAAGCATATGTCAAAAAACATTAAGACTGTAAGGTAAAAATTCAGGGAAACTATCTGCTGTTAATATGTTAAAATATATTTTTATGTAGGTGTATGTATAAATACAACATAAGCATGTATATATGTTAAAGTTGTAAAATATGTATATATGTACACGCAAGGTAAGCATGTGTGTATATATATACGTATATATATACATATATATATAAAGAGGTGTGAAATAATTTCATCATTTAAAAAAAGTTGTTAGTTCCTGTTGTGGCTGACTGGTAACAAACCTGACTAGTATCCATGAGGATGTGGGTTCGATCCCTGGCCTCACAAAGTGGGTTAAGGATCTGGCATTGCTGTAAGCTGTGGTGTAGATGGCAGATGAGGCTTGAATCCCAAGCTGCTGTGGTAGTGGTGTAAGCCAGGCGCTATGGTTCTGATTTGACCCCTAGCCTGAGAACTTCCACATGCTGCACGTGTGGCCCTGAAAAGCAAGAAGAAAAAAAAAAAGTAAACCTCAGGTAAATTGGCAAAACTGCATTATGGTTCAATTGAGATAGAAATTAAAAAGTAGGTCTCAGGAGTTCCCATCATGGTACAGCAGAAACTAATCGAACTAGAAACCAAGGGGTTGCGTGTTCGACCCTTGGCCTTGCTTGGTGGATTGGAGATCCAGTGTTTCCATCAGCTGTGGTGTAGGTCACAGGCGTGGCTCAGATCTGGCATTGCTGTGGCTGTGGTGTAGGCTGGCAACTATAGCTCCAATTAGACCCCTGGCCTAGGAACCTCCATTTGCTGTGGGTATGGCCCTCAAAAGCAAAAAAAAAAAAAAAAAATTGACCTTCAAATATGAAGGGTATAGACTGTTAGCAACAAGGGCTCAGAATATTGTTTTCATGAGCATTCATGAGTAATCTACTAAAGAATTTCCTAATATAATATCTTACATTCACAGTATGATTATGAGAGTGAGGAAATTAACATCAATACTATTATACTTTTATGAGGACATGGAAAGAGTGACCAGATAACTCTTAAGAATATATGTCAAAAACCTTAAAAAAAAAGTTTCAGATTTCACCTTTGTCTCCATAACATCCTTTTGCGGGCTCAGGATTCAATCCAGGTTCACATTATATATTTGGTTGTATTTCTTTATTACCCTTTAGACAATTGCTCAGAATTTCCTTGCCTTTCATGACTTTGGTGCTCTTTGAAGAGTGCTGGATATTTCATGGGATGGCACTCAATTTCTGTTTGTTTTCTTGATGTTTCTCATAATTAGGCATTTTTGATAAGAACTCTGTAGAAGTGATATAACCTTAGTGCATCACACAAGGAGGCACTGGATGTCAGTTTGTCTCATTATTAGTGATTGTAATAACTAATTAGTCATTGTCAGGTTTCTCTCTTGTAAGGTACAGTCTGGTAATCTGGGAAGTTACTTGGTGTTTTTTTTTTTTTTTCTTCCACCTGTGACATATGGAAGTTCCCAGGCTAGGTAGGAGTGAAATCGGAGTGGCAGCTGCCGGCCTACACCACCGCCACAGAAAAGCCAGATCTGAGCCATGTCTGCAAACTACAGCACAGCTCATGGTAATGCCTGATCCTTAACCCATTAAGCGTGGCCAAGAATTGAACTGGCATCCTCATGGATACTAGTTGAATTTGTTACCACTAAGCCACAATTGGAACTCCTGGGAAGATACTTTGAAACTGTATGAATTTCTCATTCTGCCCACAAACGTTAGAATCTATTGATTCCTGTCAGAAATACTTCTCTGATATATGTCAAATGATAATTTTCTATTTCCATCATTCCTAGAGTATTTACTAATTGGAATTCTACTGTAAGTGAAGAGTTTTCCTCTCACCCTCATTTTTTATTGAATTATTTATATTAATAGACTATTGAGTATATATTTTATTCTGTTAATTATAATCTATTACTGTCATTATTTTGTTGCTCAGATTTTTCCAGATTTGGCCACTGGGAGTCTCTTCAAGTTGGCTCTTGTGCCTTCCCCTTTTAAAATGTGTTTTATTACTTTATTAACCTTGGCAGTGCAAGTTTGCATTTACAAGGTCTGTGGATGGAAGTCAGTGCTAGCTGTGGCAACACTGTTACTCAGTGAACAATTCGAGCCTTGGTATCTTTAAAACATGGGGACACTAATACCTCTGATAAGCAGAATTGGGGTGAAATGACATGGTGACTGTGGGCAACACATAGCGAACACTAAATACATATTTCTCTTTCCTTATAGTACTTGAAACACATGCATTCACTATCTTTTTGATAGTTAACTATTAGTGATCTCTCAGTACCTAAAGTTAACTGAGGAAAACACCCTAGGAAGATCACTTTTAAAAAATCAAAGCTTTGGATTATCTGGAGTACACAGGACTGAACAACAAAAAAAAAATACAGCACTTTACGTTTATTGATTGCTGTATTTTGGATCCTTATAATACTGACTCTATAGGCAGAGATAGGCACCAAGATCCCCAGCCCTTATAACATCCAGTTATTTGATCAAACACTAATTTAGGTCCTATTGTGAATATTTCTACAGGTGTAATTAAACTCTCCAACCAGTTCCTGTTGTGGCACAGTGGAAAGTAATCTGACTAAGAACAATGAGGTTGCAGGTTCAATCCCTGGCCTTGCTCAGTGTGTTAAGGATCCGGCATTGCTGTGAACTGTGGTATAGGTCACAGACTCAGCTTGGATCTGGCGTTGCTGTGGCTGTGGCATAGGCCGGCAGCTACAGCTCCGATTCAACCCCTAGCCTGGAACCTCCATATGCTGTGGGTGCGGCCCTAGAAAGGGAAAAGACAAAAAAATAATAAAGTCTCCATCCAGTTAACCTTAAGATAGGGAGAGGATCTAGGTGGGCCTGATCTAATCACATGAGCCCTTTAAATATGGGTGGAGAGGTCAGAGACAGAGGAAGTCAGAGAGGTATGAAGTGTGGGAGGCATTCAATATGAGAATAATTTTCCTTTTGGTTTTGAAGCTGGAGGGAGCACTTTCACAAGAATCAGCAACAACCAGAGGTTGAGTTACTCCTGGTGGCCAGCCAGAAAGAAAATGGAGCTGTAGCCACTGGCCTACACCAGAGCCACAGCAACAACAGATCCGAGCTGTATCTGTGGCCTATACCACATCTCACAGCAACGCCAGATCCTTAACCCACTGAGCAAGGCCAGGGATCAAACCTGTGTCCTCATGGATGCTAGTCGGGTTCATTAACCTCTGAGCTATGATGGGAACTCTGAAGCATAGTTTTAAGAGCTGCTTGAAAATCACTGAAAATTTGGAGGGAGGGATCAAGATAGCAGAGTAAGAGGATGTGGAGGTCACCCTCCATGAACACATCAAATATATATCTATATGTAAAATATTTCTCACTGAAAACTAACTGTAAACTAGCAGAGGAACTCCTGTAGGACCAAAACTATAAGAAAGATACATATATAATCAAATAGTAAGGGAAAAAAAGTGATTGGGTTGGTACCTGTGCCCCTGGGAGGGCACTTAGAGGAAAAGGAAAGTTAAATGGGTAGATACCCTCCCTGAGGAATAAGTGGTTTAAGCCACAGACTGGGAGTTCCAATTCTGGGTTCTATTTGGAAGAGAAAAGTCCCCTTAGCTAGTTCAAGGACCACTGAGACAAACAGAACGGCTATGGAAGTCTGGACTCTGCTCATGAGCATGCTATTAGAAAATGTTAAAGTCTCTACCCCAAAACTATTATAACTAATAAATGAATTCAGTAAAATTGCAGGATATAAAATTAATATACGGAAAGTTGCAGGATACAAGATTAATATACAGAAAGTTATTGCTTTTCTATAACTAGTAACTGTGAACTATCAAATGAACTATCCAAAAGCAAAAGCAAAAAACAATTCCATTTAAAATTACATCAAAAAATAAAATACTTAAAAATAAACAATAAGGTGAAAGATACATGAATTCATACTGATACAACATCACAGGGTTCATTCTAACTTTCTCTCTTTCCTTATTTGTAACTCCTTTCTGGAAAGTGAGAAAACTGGGCTTTTTCTCCCACTGTGTGTTTATTTGCTTAATCCTCAAATATATATAATAAAGTTTGTAACTATATTATATATATTTGGCTAATTAGAGTAAAATAAAAGTAAAGTAGTTTGGCTAATTAGAGTAAAATATCTGTATACACTTATGTTTGTCTTTAGTTTTTGGATATTCAATTGAAATGTTGTTTTCCAAGGTTTCTTAGGTTGTTTTTTTTCCCCCATCCCTCCCTTCAAAGTGGTCATGTTGTTTATTTGTAATACAGTTGTATTCATTTGTTTCTGTTTTGTTTTAACTTCCTATTTATGTTCTTTTGATTTTATAAGTTTATAAAACGTTCACCTAGTTCTACAAGTCACCTATTCAAAAGTATACAATCAATAAAGTCATTCCCCCAAAGCTTTTACCCCACTCTCATTCTCCTATTTTTTTCTGCTTTGTTCCTGCTTACCCCTATAAGTAAACAATCTCATTAATTTCTGGTATATCCCAGTATTTTTAATTTTGCACTAATGGACAGATAGACATGTGATTTCTTTATATATTTTTAATTCATACAAAATTCATTACAAAATTATGATTCTAATAAATGGGTAATGTATATGCTTAAAATATAAAAAATATTTTACAAAGGGAAAAACAGACATGAGCATAAAAAATAAACATTAATAATCAATTGCGATCCTAGATTTTTAATAAGATATTATTTTCCTTTATAAATTAGCAAAAATTGCAGATAGTGCTTTAGTTTTCGTAACACCTTTCTAAAACACTTTGGCAACATATTTTGGAGACTTTAGCGTTATCTGAGCTAGTAATTCTATAAAAATTTATCCTGAAAAAATAAAAACTAGATACACACTTATACATCACAGTGTTATTTGTAATAGTAAAATACTAGAAATAAAATAGGTTTGAAGAGAATGGATAATTAAAATATGTATTATAGAAGATAGTGAAATCATTAATCCATATTAATGATATAGAAAAATGCCTAAAAATAAGTGAGAAAAAATTAGGACTTTCATAGCTGATCAAGATGGAGCAAACAATACATTCTCTTTATCACTAATTACAACTAAATGCTCTGGCTAAAATACGCCTGTAATCTTTGAAAAGAAAATGAAAGCATTACTGAATTGGAAGTGGAAGTTGACTTTGGCAAAGCAACTCATATAGAGTTAAGTTTTCTAGTTTTATTTGTTACTCTTTCTTCCAGCTTTGGACCAAGAGTGAACACCCAGAACTGCAATGGCAGCATGGATAGTACAAATTCTGAGAGAAGTGTCTCTTTTTGGCCATGATAGGAAGGAAGGGAGTTGCTTTGACCAGAAGAAAGAGCATTCTGGAGATAAGAGAGCTGGGTAAGTGATCCCGTAATTCTGCATATCAACTAGCACTAGTCCTGGGCTCATCCCTAAGGTACACACGCATGCGACAGAACTAAAGCTCTATAGCATAGGCTTTGAGAGGTAAACCACAGTATCCCATTCTGGCTCATTTCTTCACTGATGTCTGAGTGAAGCATGCATGGAACAAGCCCAAAGTAGCAGAGCCAAGGCTTTGAAAAACTGAACTGATCTTAGAACCATGCCCATAGAAGAAGAGATAGAATATATGGTCTGAAACTAACTGGGTTGAGTGCCTTCTTTTTCCTTTTAAATCAGCATCCTCTAAAGGATTTCAGTAAGGCGCAGAGTCTCAAAATATAATATTTGGGACACAATCCAAAATACTCAACATGCAGACAATCAGGAAAATGTGATCAAGTTCCAAGGGAAAGATAATCATCAGTTACCAATTCCATGATGAGACAAATGTTAGAATCATCAAAGTGAATTTTGCGTTGATGTATAGTTGATTTACAATATTATAGTAGCTTTGGTGTGTAGCATAGTGATTCAGTATTTTTATAGATTATACTCCATTAAAAGTTATTACAAGACAATGGCTACAGCTCCAGTTGGATTCCTAGCCTGGGAACCTCCATATGCCATTAGTGCAGCCCTAAACAAAACAAAACAAAACAAAACAAAACAAAACAAAACAAACACACACACACAAAAACTATGCTTCAAAAAGAAAATGAACTTAATTAAAATATAGAATTTAAGTATAGAAATATAAGAAAAGGAAGAAACTAATTTTAGAAGAGAAAAATAAAATATCTGAAATAAAAGACAGTAAATGTGTTAAGTAGCAGAATGGAGATGACAGAGAAAAGAATCAACTTTTCTCAACAGAGAAAAGAATCTTCAAGAATGCACTCGAAGGGAGTTCCCGTTGCGGCGCAGTGGTTAACGAATCCAACTAGGAACCATGAGGTTGCATGTTCGGTCCCTGGCCTTGCTCAGTGGGTTAACGATCCGGCGTTGCTGTGAGCTGTGGTGTAGGTCACAGAGGCGGCTCGGATCCTGCGTCGCTGTGGCTACGGCGTAGGCCTTCCCCTACAGCTCCTATTAGATCCCTAGCCTGTGAATCTCCACATGCCGCGGGTGCGGCCCTAAAATGACAAAAGGCAAAAAAAAAAAGAAAAAAAAAGAATGCACTTGAAGAGAGATATTCTCCAGTCTGAAAAACAAGATTAAAAAAATAAAAAAAGAACCTCTGTGACCTGTGTGTATTAAAATACTTAATATATTTGTGTCATTGGAGTCCCAGATGTTATGAACAACTTTATTCCAGAAGTTTGACAAGTTTGATGAAGCAGACAAATTTCCTCAAAGGCATAATCTACCAAGGCTCAATCAAGAGGAAGTAGATAGGAGTTCCCATGGTGGCGCAACGGTTAACGAATCCGACTAGGACCATGAGGTTGCCGGTTCCATCCCTGGCCTCGCTCAGTGGGTTTAGGATTAGGCGTTGCCGTGAGCTGTGGTATAGGTTGCAGACGCGGCTCAGATCCCGTGTTATTGTGGCTGTGGTACAGGCCAGCAGCTACAGCTCTGATTAGACCCCTAGCCTGGGAATCTCCATATGCCGCGGGTGTGGCCCTAAAATGACAAAAGCAAAAAAAAAGGCAAAAAAAGAGGAAGTAGATAACCTGGATATCAGATATCAGTTTAAAGAAATTAAATTTCCAGTTATTTCTTTGAAACTACAGACTTCTATGGTTTCACTGGAGAAGCTACCAGACAATTAAGGAGGAAATAATATAATTTCTTTCAGAACTGTAAAAGAGGAGAGGACACTTTCCAGTTCATTTTATGAATCCAGCATTTCCCTGATGCCAAATCCAGACAAATAATTACAAAAAAATTCTGCAGCTCAATACCCCCACCTCATGAACACAGAAATCCTCTAGGGGAGTTCCCGTCGTAGCTCAGTGGTTAACGAATCTGACTAGGAACCATGGGTTGTGGGTTCGATCCCTGGCCTTGCTCAGTGGGTTAAGGATCTGGGTTGCCGTGAACTGTGGTGTAGGTTACAGACGAGGCTCGGATCCCGCGTCGCCGTGGCTGTGGCCAGCGGCTACAACTCCTGTTAGACCTTTAGCCTGGGAACCTCCATATGCCGCGGGTGCAGCCCTAGATAAGGCAAAAAGACAAAAAAAAAAAAAAAAGAAAAAGAAATCCTCTAGGAAATATTCACAAATAAATCTAACACTATATGTAAAGGATAATAAAAGATAAAAGTCAATATCCCTCTGTAACCTATTAGAATAAATTGAATAGCTATAAGTGTTTTTTGTCCTTATAATTGCTAATTCTGGTTTTTGTCTATTTTGTTTTGGGTTTTGATTTTTAGTGATGTTGTAGTCATTATTACTCCTGATTATTTTGTTTGAGTATTTGTAAGGCTTATGGAGTCTTTTGAACACCTGGAATTTTTAAAATAGTATTGCTGTCTATATAAGTAGCTCATTATTTTTAATCAACTCTTTAAAACATGTCAGCTTGACCTTTAGATGAAAGGTGGTAGTTATCAGAATTACAAAGGGCATTATTACATAATTCTGTAATGCTTATTAAAATTTGAAGACAATATTTTTTTTAATATGATAGATTTTCTAACTGGAGCTCATAAAACTGCAGGTGCAAAAGTGTGGGTTTATTCAATAATGCCTAATACAATTCCAGCTGTAAGCTTTACAAGCATCCTTTAATCACTGCATTTTATTGTTAAACGAGCAGCTGTAAAGTCTTACAGGCAAAGATGTTAACCCAGTATATGATTCTATCTGTGCATAGGTAAATCTATCCATTAATTTAAGATATATATATATTCTTTTTCTGATTAAGTATTATGTGCCCATTTTGAAGTTCATGAAGGCATGGAGATATAGAAAAAAATTAAAATCCTTTTTCTAGAGACAATCATAGTTTTAGCTTGTTTTATCTTTTTTATAGTTATGCAGATATATTTGAACTCATCATTTTCTTATTTAAGCAAAGAAATACAGGGACATGGCTGAATGTATATTTTTCAAATTGACGTTGTTTTTTAGTACATTCTTGTTTTGTTTTAACATGCTCTGCTTTTGTGATCTTTCCATGTGCTTGAAATTCTCAAATACTTTTTAACTTCTTTTTTTTTGCCTTTTTGTCATTTTATGGCCGCGGGTTTATGGCCGCACCCGCGGCATGTGGAGGTTCCCAGGCTAGGGGTCTAATCGGAGCTGTGGCCACTGGCCTGCGCCGCAGCCACAGCAACGCAGGATCCGAGCCGCGTCTGCAACCTACACCACAGCTCACGGCAACGCCAGATCGTTAACCCACTGAGCAAGGGCAGGGATCGAA
>PVHT020000021.1:5093715-5127862 GCA_004024745.2 Catagonus wagneri
TTTTTTTTTTTTTTTTTTTGCTGTTGAGTTGTATAAGTTGTTATATATTTTAGAGATTAAGCCCTTGCCATTTGCATCCTTAGGAACTGTTTTCTCCCATTCTGTAGGTTGTCTCTCTCTTTTTTATTTAATGGTTTCCTTTGCTGTGCAAAACTTGTCAGTTTGATTAGGTCCCATTGGTTTATTTTTGCTTTTATCTCTGTTGCCTTGGGAGACTGACCTAAGAAAACAAGTCTGCAGTTGATGTCAGAGAATGTTTTGCCTATGTTCTCTTCCAGGAGTTTAATGGTGTCTTGTCTTACATTTAAGCCTTTAAGCCATTTTGAGTTGATTTTTGTGCATGGTGTGAGGCTGTGTTCCAGTTTCATTGCTGTACATGTGTCTGTCCAGTTTTCCCAGCACCACTTGCTGAGAAGATTGTCTTTTTCCCATTTTATATTCTTGCCTCCTTTGTTGAGGATTAACTGACCATAGGTGTCTGGGTTTATTTCTAGGTTTTCTATTCTGCTCCATTGGTCTGTATGTCTGTTTTGGTACCAGTACCACACCGTCTTGATTACTGTGGCTCTGTAATATTGCCTGAAGTGTGGGAGAGTTATGCCTTCTGCTTGGTTATTATTCCTCAGAATTGCTTTGCCAGTTCTTGGTTCCTGTTATGGTTCCTTATAAATTTTCGGATTGTTTGTTCTAGTTCTGTGGAAAATGTCATGGGTAATTTGATGGAGATTGCACTGAATCTGTAGATTGTTTTGGGTAGTATGGCCATTTTTTTTCTTTTTTGTCCTTTTATGGCCGCACTCGTGGCATATGGATGTTCCCAGACTAGGGGTCGAATCGGAGCTACAGCTGCTGGCCTATGCCACAGCCACAGCAATGCCAGATCTGAGCCGCATCTGTGACCTACACCACAGCTTATGGCAATGTCAGATTGTTAACTCACTGAGCAAGGCCAGAGATCAAACCCACAACCTCATCGTTCCTCATTGGATTCATTAACCACTGAACCACGATGGGAACTGCCTGTATGGCTATTTTTACAATATTAATTCCCCAGGCCAAGGGCATGGAGTATCTTTATGTTTCTCTGAATCCTCTTTAATTTCCTTGATTAATGTTTTATAGTCCTCAGCATGTAAATCTTTCATCTACTTGGTCAGGTTTATTCCTAGGTACGTATGTATGTGTGTATTTATTTTTTGTCTTTTTGTCATTTCAGGGCCGCTCCTGCGGCATATGAAGGTTCCCAGGCTAGGGATCTAATCAGAGCTGTTGCCACCAGCCTATGCCAGAGCCACAGCAACATCAGATCCAAGCTGCGTCTGTGACCTACACCACAGCTCACAGCAGCTCCAGCTCTTTAACCCATTGAGCGAGGCCAGAGATTGAACCCGCAGCCTCATCGTTCCTAGTCGGATTCATTTCTGTTGCCCCACGACAGGAACTTCTATTTAATTAATTAATTATTTATTTTTTATTCCTAGGTATTTAGTTTTTGGGGGTATGATTTTAAAAGGTATTGTGTTTTTATATTCATTTCCTAATATTTCATTGTTATTATGCAGAAATGCAACCAGTTTCTGAATGTTAATCTTGTATCCTTCCATTTTGCTGAATTCGTTGATAAGTTGGAGTAGCTTTTGTGAGGAGTCCTTAGGGTTTTCTATATATAATCATGTCATCTGCATATAGTGACAGTTTTACCTCTTATCTTCCAATTTGGATACCTTTTATTTCTTTTGTTTGTCTGATTGCTGTAGCTAGGACTTCCACTACTATGTTGAATAAAAGTGAGAGTGGGCAGCCTTGTCATGTTCCAGATTTTAGTGAGAAGGCTTTCAGCTTTTCTCCATTGAGCATTATATTTGCTGTGGGTTTGTCAGAAATGGCTTTTATTATGTTATATTCCCTCTCTAACTATTTTGGTAAGAGTTTTTATCATAAATGAATGTTGGACTTTGTCAAATGCCTCTTCTGCATCCATTGAGATGATCATGTGGTTTTTGACTTTTGTTTTGTTAATGTGGTGTGTAACGATGATTGATTTGCATATGTTGAATCATCCTTATGTACTTGAGATGAATCCCACTTGGTCATGGTGTGTGATCTTTTTTTATTTTTCAATAATGATTTTTATTTTTTCCATTATATCTGGTTTACAGTGTCTTGTTAATTTTCTATGTATAGCAAGGTGACCCAGTCACACATACATGTATATATTCTTTTTTCTCATGTTATCATGCTCCATCATAAGTGACTAGATATAATTCTCAGTGCTATACAGCAGGTTCTCATTGCTTATCCATTCCAAAGGCAATAGTTTTCATCTATGTATGATCTTTTTTATATGTTGTTGGATTCAGTTGGCTAAAATTTTGTTGAGAATATTTACATCTATATTCATCAAGAATATTGGCCTATAATTTTCTTTATTGGTAGGATCTTTGTCTGTTTTTGATATTAGGGTGATGGTGGCTTCGTAGAATGTCTTGGGGAATAGTCCTTCTTCTTCAACCTTTTGGTAAAGTTTAAGAAGGATGGGTATAAGTTCTTTGTATGTTTGGTAGAATTTGCCTGTGATCTGGTCCCGGACATCTGTTTGTAGGGAGTGTTTTTATGACATTCAATTTCATTTCTAGTGATCTGTCTGTTCAGTTGATGTGTTTCTTGTTGATTCAGTTTTGGTGGGCTATAAGTCTCTAGAAAGTTGTTCATTTCTTCTAGATTGTCAATTTTTTGGCATATAGTTGTTAACAGTATTCTCTTACGGTGTTTTGCACTTCTACAGTATCCATTGAGATTTCTACTTTTTTCATTTCTTATTTTGTTTATTTGGGTTTTTTCTATCCTCATCTTGGTGAGTCTGGCCAAAGGTTGTCAATTTTGTTTACCTTTTCAAAGAACCAGCTCTTGGTTTTCTTGATTTTTTTCTATTGTTTTTTTGGATCTCTATTTTATTGATTTCCTCTCTGATCTTTATGATTTCCTTCCTTCTGCTGACTTTAGGTTTTGTTTTTCTTTTTCTAATTCATTTAGGTGGCAGCTTAAGTTGTCGATTTGAAATTTTTCTTCCTTTTTTTTTTTTTTTTGCTTTTTAGGGCCACACCTGTGGCATTTGGAGGTTCCCAGGCTAGGGGGTCAAATTGGCTGGCCTACACCACAGCCACAGCAATGCCAGATCTAAGCTACATCTGCAACATACACCACAGCTCATGGCAATGCTGGATCCTTAACTCACTGAGCAGGGCCAGCGATTGAACCAACAACCTCGTGGATTCCAGTCAGGTTCATTAACTGCTGAGCTATGAAGGGAACTCGATTTGTCTTCTTTTTTGAGGAAGGCCTGTATTGCTATGAATTTCCCTCTAAGCATTGCTTTTGCATCATCTCATAGATTTTGAATGGCTGTGTCATTATCATTTGTCTCAAGGTATTTTTTAATTTCCTTTTTGATTTTCTCATTGACAAATTGATTTTTTAGTAGCATATTGTTTAGTCTCCATGGAGTCAGTTTTTTTTGTCATTGCTTTTCCTGTGGTTGATTTCTAGTTTCATGCCCTTGTTGTCAGAGAAGATACTTGAAATAATTTCTATACTCTTAAATTTGTTGAGATTTGTTTTATGCCCCAGTATGTGGTCAATCCTTGAGATATGTTCCGTGGACACTTGAAAAGAATGTATATTCTGGTTTTTTTGGATGTAATGTCCTGAAAATATCGATTAAGCCTAACTTTTCCACTGTGTCATTCAAGATATCTGTTGCCTTATTGATTTTCTGTGTGATTTTTTGTCTCACATTGATGTGAGGGTGGTGTTAAAGTCTCCTACTATTATTGTATTTCTCCTCTTATGTCTGTTAGTATTTGCTGCATGTATTTGGGTGATCCTATATTAGGGGCATAAATATTGCCCATTGTAATATCCTCTTCTTTTTTTTTTTTTTTTTGTCTTTTTGCCTTATCTGGGGCCGCACCCATGGCATATGGAGGTTCCCAGGCTAGGGGTCTAACAGGAGCTGTAGCTGCCAGCCTTCACCACAGCCACAGCAATGCAGAATCCGAGCCACGTCTGCAACCTACACCACAGCTCACGACAACACCGGATCCTTAACCCACTGAGTGAGGCCAGGGATCGAACCCGCAACCTCATGGTTCTTAGTCAGATTCGTTAACCACTGAGCCACGAAGGAACTCCCTGTAATATCCTCTTCTTGAATAGATCTTTTTTTATCATTAGTGTCCTTCTTTTCTTTCTTTATGGCCTTCATTTTAAAGTATATTTTGTCTGATATGAGTATTGTAACTCCTGCTTTCCTGTCTTTTCCATTGGCATGAAATATCTTTTCCCACCTCCTCAGTTTCAGTCTGTATGTGTCCTTTGCCTTTTTTTTTTTTTGTCTTTTTGCCTTATCTAGGGCCACACCCTTGGCATATGGAGATTCCCAGGCTAGGGGTCTAACAGGAGCTGTAGCTGCTGGCCTTTGCCACAGCCACAGCAACGCGGGATCTGAGCCGTGTCTGCAACCTACACCACAGCTCACGGTAACGCCAAATCCTTAACCCACTGAACAAGGCCACAGATCGAACGCGTAACCTTATGGTTCCTAGTTGGATTCGTTAACCACTGAGCCACGTTGGGAACTCCTCCTTTGCCTTAAGGTGAGTCTCTTGTAGACAGCAGATTGTAGGTTTTTGCTTTTTTATCCAATCTGCCACTCTGTGTCTTTTGATTGGAGCATTCCAATATATTACCTTAAATATAATTACCATTGATATTTAAGGTAATTATTGATAAAATGTATTAACTGCTATTTTAAACCTTGTTTTCCAGTTGATTCTATGTTTCTCCTTTCTTCCTTTCTTTTTCTTGTTGGATGATTTCCATTTATTTTATTCTTGCATACTTTTCTTTTTAGTTTTTGTGAATGTGTTATATGGTTTTGTTTTGTGTTTGCCCTGTTTATTAAGTATGCTAACCTCTTCCTGTATCTGTTTGCTTTAGCCTGATAGTCACATAGGCTCAAACACATTATAAAAAAAAAAAAAGAGTCTAGGTTTTCTTACTTTCCTTCCCTGCATTCTATGGTTTTGTGGTCCTTTTTTAACATCTTCACATTTGTCCTTTTGCTGTTCCTTGTATTTATCTTCACTTTTACAATACTTCTTTTCCCCCTTTTAGATCTATATACTGGCTTATTTAACTGATTGCTTTCCAGTTGCGATTTTCTCCATCCTGTTTTTTTCTTACTTTTTTATTTAGAGGAGCCCTTTCAGTATTTCTTTTAGAGTGGGTTTAGTGTTGTACTCTTTTAGCTTTTGTTTGTTGGAGAAATTCTTTATTTCTCCTTCTGGTTTAAATGATATTCTTGCTGGGTAGAGTATTTTAGGCTGCAGATTTTTTGTTTTAGAACTTTAAATATATGTTGCCACTCTCTTCTGGCCTGTAGTGTTTCTGTTGAGTAATCAACTGATAGCCTTATGGGGGTTCCCTTATAATTAACACTTTGTATTTCTCTTGCTGCCTTTAGAATCCTCTCTCTCTTTTTAACTTTTGCCATTTTTATTATAATATGTGTTTGTGTGGGCCTGTTTGGGTTCAACTTGTTTGGGGCTCTCTGTGCTTCCTGTATCTTGATATCTATTTCCTTTAGACTTGGAAAGTTTCAGCCATAATTTATTCAAATGTATTTTCAATCCCTTTTTCTTTTTCTTCTTCTTTTGCAGTTCCTATTATGCATAGATTGGCCCACTTTATATTATCTCATATATCTCTTATATTGCTTTCATGGTTTTTCTTTTGATTTTCTGTCGGCTGTCCTGACTGTGTGATTTCCATTACTCTATCTTCCAAGTCACTCATTCCTTCCTCTGCATCATTCTTTCTGCTCTTTATTGCCTTTAACTCAGCTTGTGTCTCTACAAATGAAGTTTCTAATTTTTCTTGGTTTCTCCTTATATTTTCTAGTTCCTTTCTAATCTGCGTTACTGTTTATATCCGCTCTTAATTCCTTCATATTCACCCTTAATTCCTTAGGTATTTTCACTGTCTCCCTTTTGAACTCAGTATTTGTTAGACTGCAGAATTCTGTTTCATTGTTTGCTGCTTCAGGTGAATTCTGTTCTTTTAACTGTGAATGGTTCCTGAGCTTCTTCACTTTGCTTATATTTTCCTTATTCTGTGAGTTTAGGGAAACCACCTACTGCAGTCCTGGAGGGCTATTTATGTGCAAGAGTGCCCCTTTGCATTTCATGGGGGGTTACTATTGATTTTTGGCATGGGAGTTTGGATATTTTTGTCTCTTTCTTTGTTGTAAGCAGGCTGTTATCCCCCTGAGTGTGTTTCCAGGGAGAAGGAGGCAATGGGCAGGGCCAATAATCTGCCTGGTGCTGGGCTCTTGACAGTAGCAAGAACTTGCAGGATAGTCGTGCAGGCTACTCCTAGTTTCAGGGCCCTGGGTAGTGGTAATGAGCCTCAGGCTGATTTAGACTGTGCCTGGAGCATTTGACAGTGGTAGTGCCAGGGTGTGTAAGTTCCCAGGGGAGTAAAAGCAATAACAGATGGTGTTCGTTCACAATGCCCTCCTCTGTGGTGCCTTCTGAGGTGATTGGGGCTGCAAGTGGAGTCTGTTCATGGACCACTGGTCATGGGGGCCATACCCTCTTCTGGTTTCTGAGATGACTGCTGTGGTTTGTTCCTGCTGCCTGTAGATCATGCAAGAGGTGCTGTGTAGCGCTTAGATACCCTCTGCTGCCCTTAGCCCACACAAGAGGCTCCTGGTCTCCTGTAGCCCGAGCAAGTGGCCTCTCATTACCCATAGCTTGTGCCAGAGGTAATCTGCACTCCTAGAGTCCATGCATGCGCAGGGAAAGAGATTCCTTTGACGGCCCGCCCTGCCTCCTTCCACCCTCCCCAACAACGGCAACTTGCTTCTCCTGTAGGCTGAGACCTCGTTCCTGATTCCCTCCGCTGTGGCATTCCACTCCCCAGCATGTGGTACACTGCTCCCTAGCCCCTCAGTCTGTCTCCACACAGTCAATCCTAGGCCTCTCCCTGGAAATGACCACTGGAGCCTGAGTCTCAGTGCCTAGGCCCCCACCCCGCGGTGTCTCAGGCTCTGCTGTCCCAGGAGGTAGTGCAGATAATCTCTGGGGCTCTCACTTTGCTTTGCTGTCCTCAGTCCAACTGCTAGGCTTTTCTCAACAACTTTGGTGTCACTCTGTCCAGCTGATCTCCCCATCGGTTTGTTGGCTTCCCAGAGTGTGGATTCCTTTTCTCTTTCACAGCTTAGCCTGGGAACTTTCTTATGCTGCTAGTGTGGCACTAAAAACACAAAAAAAGAAAGAAAAGAAAGAAAAAAGAAAAAAGAAACAGAACTTCATAGAATGCCCATTATCACTATTTTATTTCAAAAGTCTTCATTCTAGCTAATGCTTAAGAAACAAATAATCAGCTAAACGTGAAGAAAGGAGAAAATGATCTCTATGTAGATTTAAAAAATATTATACCTAGAAAGCTCAAATAGATATTTTATTAGGGGTTGCCTTTTTCTTTTTTTTTTCTTTTTTTCATTTTAGGGCTACAGGGGTGGCATATGGAAGTTCCCATGCTAAGAATTTAAGCTGTTGCTGCTTCCAGCCTATACCACAGCCACAGCAACATGCCAGATCTGAGCCGCGACTGCAACCTACACCACAGCTCATGACAATGCTGGATCCTTAATCCACTGAGAGAGGCCAGGGATCGAACCCACATCCTCATGGATCTAGTCAGGTTTATTACTGCTGAGCCATTATGGGAACTTCATTTTAGAGATTGCTCTTAAATTTTATTTTTTATTAATTAATGTATGTCTCATGTGATTGGGCAGCAGCAATATTGTAACTATAAAGTTAGAAATCACCTATTAAAGGTGGCAAAGCAGAAAGATTGAAGGGGCATGGTTCCCCAAGATCCTTAGACAGTTGCTTTAGCCTTGGAGTTAGACTTCCCAACTTCCTCTTATATGCATCAAATAAATTCCCTCTTTCCTTAGGCCAGTATTGAGGTTTCTGTTATTTACAGCCCAATGAAATCCCATCAGATACACACATTTTCTCTTGTGTTTACCTGTGTTTCCCGTGCCTATCAGAATATTGACGTTGTGGGAGTTCCCATCATGGCACAGCGAAAACGAATACAACTAGGAACCATGAGTTTGTGGGTTTGATCCTTGGCCTCACTCAGTGGATTAAGGATCTGGTGTTGCCATGAGCTGTAGTGTAGGTCACAGATGTGGCTCGGATCTGATGTTGCTGTGGTGTAGACTCGCAGTTTTAACTCTGATATAGCCCCTAGCCTGGGAACTTCCATATGCATAGGGTGCAGCCCCAAAAAGCAAAATCAAAAAAGAAAAAAAACCCCAAAAAGAATATTGACATTGATAACTATAGTCATAAATTGTTTTATTCATCATGCCTGAGTTTAACATTTTCAGTGTCAGATTCAAATTTTTTTTATCAACTCTGGGAAATGTGTATATTTTTAAAATATTTATTTAATTTTTATATCTTCATCTCTTTCACTTCATGGAATAACGTATTTGCAGGCAAAGTCTCCTGTCTTCTAAATCACTTATCTTTTCCTTCATGATTCCCATCTCTTTTTCTCTGTGTTGTGAGATATTTCTTCCAGTTAATATTTCTGTAAATCTGATATTCAGTAACTACCAGACTTCAAAAAAGTCGTCTATTGAATTTTTTAAAAGTCATATTTAATTTTATCAAAATATACATTTTTTTTTTTTTTTTTGCTTTTTAGGGCCACACGTGTGGCATGTGGAGGTTCCCAGTCTAGGGATCTAATTGGAGCTGTTGCTGTTGGCCTACGCCACAACCACAGCAATGCTGTATCATTAACCCACTGAGTGATGCCAGGGATTGAACCCGCAACCTCATGGTTCCTAGTCAGATTCGTTTCTCCACGATGGGAACTCCAAAATACGCATTTTTTAAGACTAAAATACTTCTACAAGCTTCTTCACAACATTCCCCTCCCACTTTGCTCTCCTCAGAGGCAACCAATTTAAATTCTTTCAGCTAATTATTTTGTTTTATAGCTCCATACCCCTAAAAATCATACTTTTATTGTTACTTTCTTTCTTTTTTCTTTTTTTATGGCCACACCTGTGGCATATGGAAGTTCCTGGGCTAGGAGTGGAATCAGAGCTGCAGCTGCTAGCCATGCCACAGCCATATCAATGCCAGATCTGAGCCACATTTGTGACCTACTCCACTTACATCAATGATGGATTCTTAACCCACTGAGCAAGGCCAGGGATTGAGCCCCCATCCTTACCGACACTGTGTCAGGTTCTTAGCCCTCTGAGCCACAATGGGAACTTTGATTTAACTCTCTTTTACTACTCCCACAACTCATACATGCTGATTTCTGCTTATGGATATAGTATTACCTTTGTTAATTCAGTATTCAGGATTTACAGTATTATAAATATGTAAATATTATTCACAGGTGAGTTGTGTAGTATACTATGACTAATTTTTCATCTGTCAGCTGGTTCCTGTAATATAAAGTAGTCTAGCTAGGCCTTATTTTGCGAACTCCTATTATTTATACTTTTAGGTCTTTTCTTCCAACTGGTCTGAGTTCTCAGAGAAGAATTTCTAATCTCCTGTCTGGAAGGGACATGCTGACTGAATGTGTACTGATTGTCAAGTAAAGAGAAGACTAGTGGTCTAGATATTTATTACATAAGATTTTAATTAATTTCTCTACCTTAATTTTGCTTAGTGTTTCTGAGTCTAAAGACTGTTTTCTCTTTTTTAAAGGAAACATTTTTATTGAAATATAATATACAAAGTACACGCATAAATGTAGAACTCATTGAATTCTTACACAGTAAACACACCTGTGTAAGCACCATGCAGATCGAGATGTAAAACATAACCATCCTACTTTATGCATCTTCCCAGTCATTCTTCTCCTACTGTCAAAGATAACTAATATTCTCAATTCTACCATCCTAGATTAGTTTTGCCTGTTGTTAAACACACACACACACAAATATATGTAATTTCCTTTTTTGTTGGCTCTTTTTATTCAGCACTATGTTACTTAGATTTATTTATATACATTATTACATATAGATATTTGTTTTCATTGTTTCCTAGAATTCCACTGTATGAATTTACTGCAGTTTATTTTTGCATTTTATTGTTGATGGAAAATTGAGTTAGAATCAAATAATTATGGTTCTATGTTTCAAGCTCTGTATTTTTAACTTTATTGAGAAATAATTGACAAGCATAATTATATATATTTAAAATGTATAAAACAATAATTTGGTATACATACACACACATATATATATGTATGTATTATAGAATTTTTACCAAGGTCAAGATAATTAAAATATCTATGATTTCATGTAGTTAACATAGGTTACTCTTGTGTGTGTGTGTGTGTGTGTGTGTGTGTGTGTGTGTGTGTGTGTGTGTGGTGAGAATAGTTAAGATCAACCCTTAGCAACTTTTAAGTATATTAATGTCATGTTAATAACTATAGTCATTAGATCCTTAGACTTATTCCCCTTAGAAATGAAAATGTGTGTCCTTTGACCTACATCACCCCATTTTCCTCTCCTCCCAAGTGTGTGGCAACCATTCTATTCTCTGTTTCTATGAAATCGTTCAAGTGTTGTGTTAAATGCTTTATGTGTGGTATCTTATTTATCCTCATAATAATCCTAGAGGTGGAAACTCATTCATTCATTCTTCATTCAATTAAATGTGTCTCTTTATATATCTAGTATGTTCTAGGCAGTTTTCCATGTGTTGGAGAACCAGCTAAAAGAAACAGAAATCTGTGAATAAATGAAGCTGACCAGAATCTATGCCTTTTTGCAACTTACCTGCTATAAGCAAAATACTCGGTATATTAGTTATGGATAAATATTACTGAGAAAGAGTAGGGAAGGGGATGTGAGGAGCTGGTCATGAGGGGTAGATGTTTGTAGTTTTAGTTAGTGGTGCTCAGGAAGAGATCATTGAGAGAATGACCTTTGAGTCCAAGCTTAAAGGACACGAGGGAGCTTGCTGTGCAACTGACTGGAGGGAGACCATTCTAGGCAGATGAAATCGTGAGGGCAAAAGCCTAAATGAAGGAGCTTGCTGGTGTTCTAAAAATAAGGAAGATAGATTGGCTGGAGTGGAATGAGCAAGAAGGAGAGTGCAGGGAGATACAGTTAGGGAGGCAAGGAGTGGCTCAGATCATGTTAATCTTGCAGGCCACTGTGATGACTTTCTTTTTGCCTGAGTGAGTAAGAAGGAAGACATCGGAGTCTTTGATCACAGGTGGGATTTGAGCAGACTTACATACTGACAAAATCGTTCTGTCCACTTTACTGAGAATAGACTGAATGGGGCAAGGTTGAGGGCAGGGTGGCCTGTTACCAGTCTCCTCATTTGATTGGCGAGGAGAATGTGACTTGGACACCATTCCATTCCTTGGACACCTCAATACATGCCCATGGACCAGCAGCATCAGCATGGCCTGGGACCTAGAATTGCAGACTCTCAGGTCTCACTCCAGACTAGTTGTGTCTCAATCTGCATTTTAGGAAGATCCCCCTCCAGTGATTCACATCTGCATTAGAGTTTGAGAAACCCTTGTCTAAACTGTGAAATGTTCTTTCTGAATCTTATTGATGAGGGGAAAGATACTACTGAAGTGATGTAAGTAAGTAAATAGAGAAGAAAGAAGATACCAGTACCAATCAGTGGGAAATTACAGTAAATCCAGAAGTTTGGGACTGAATGGTTGATGTAGGATAATGATAGTATGAATGGAAAATAATTTTAAAAAAGGAGGCAATAGTTGATTTTTTAAAAAATATCTTTATTTTTTCTATTATAGTTGATTTACAAAGGAGTTTTTTTTTTTTTTTGTTTTCTGCTTTTGGCCATACCCATGGCATATAGAAGTTCCCAGGCTAGGGACTGAATCTGAGCATCTGCAACCTGCACCACAGCTGCAGCAATGCCAGATCCTTAACCCACTGCACCTGGCTGGGGATCAAAATGGCAAGGCCACCAAGACAAGATGGATCACTAACCCACTGTGCCACAGCAGGAACTTCAAGAGGTTTTTTTTTTTTTTTTGTCTTTTTGCCTTTTTATGTAGAGCCGCTTCCGCGGCACATGGAGGTTCCCAGGCTAGGGGTCTAGCAGGAGCTGTAGCCGCTGGCCTTTGCCACAGCCACAGCAACGCGGGATCCGAGCTGCGTCTATGACCTACACTGCAGCTCAAGGCAATGCCATATCCTTAACCCACTGAGTAGGGTCAGAGACTGAATCCTCATCCTCATGGATACTAGTTGGGTTCATTACTGCTGAGCCACAATAGGAACTCCATACTGTTTTGATTACTGTAGCTTGTAGTATAGTCTGAAGTTAGGGAGCATAATACCACCAGATTTGCTCTTTTTTTTTTTTTTCTCTCAAGATTATTTTGACTGTCTGGGGTCTTTTGTGGTTCCATATAAATTTTAGGATTATTATTATCTTAGTTCTGTGAAAAATGTCATGGGCGTTTTGATAGGGATTGCATTAACTCTATAAATACCCTTGGGTAGAATGGACATTTTAACAATATAAATTCTTGGAGTTCCCGTTGTGACTCAGTGGTTAACGAATCCGCCTAGGAGCCATGAATTTGAGGGTTCAATCCCTGGCCTTGCTCTGTGGGTTAAGGATCCGGCATTGCCATGAGCTGTGGTGTAGGTCGCAGATGCAGCTCAGATCTGGTGTTGCTGTGGCCATGGCATAGGCCGGCAGCTATAGCTCCGATTAGACCCCTAGCCTGGGAACCTCCATATGCCATGGGTGTGCCCTAGAAAAGACAAAAAAAAAAAAGGAAACAAAAAAACAATTCTTATAATCCATGACTACAGCTTATCTTTCCTTTTTTGTATCATCATCAATTTCCTTCATCAATATCTTATAGTTTTCTTTATTGTGGTATCGGTCTTTCATCTACTTGGTTAAGTTTATTCCTAGCTTTTATTCTTTTTAATGTGATTTTTAAAAAAGTTTTTGTCTGTGCCTGTGGCATGTAGAATTTCTTGGCCCTGGGATCAAACTTGAGCCACAGCAGTGACAACACAGAATACCTAATCACTAGGAAATCAGGGAACTCCTTTTTAATATGATTTTATTTTTTTATTTTTTTGGTCTTTTTAGGGCTGTACCTGTGGCATATAGAAGTTCCCAGGCTAGGGGTTGAATTGGAGCCACAGCTGTCAACCTGCACCACAGCCACAGCAACATGGGATCCAAGGCGTGTCTGCGACCTACACCACAGCTCATGGCAATGCTGGATCCTTAACCCACTGAGTGATGCTAGGGATCAAACTCATGTCCTCATGGATACTAGTTGGGATCATTAATCTCTGAGCCATGACAGGAACTCCCTTTAATATGATTTTAAATGGAATTTTTAAAATTTCTCTTTCTTTTTTTGTCTTTTTGCTTTTTCTAGGGCCGCCCTTGCGGCACAATGGGGTTCCCAGGCTAGGGGTCTAACAGGAGCTGTAGTTGCCGGTCTTCACCACAGCCAGAGCAACGTGGGATCCAAGCCGCGTCTGCAACCTACACCACAGCTCACGACAATGCCGAATCCTTAACCCACTGAGCTAGGCCAGGGATCGAACCTGCAACCTCATGGTTCCTAGTCGGATTCATTAACCACTGAGCCATGATGGGAACTCCAAAATTTCTCTTTCTGATAGTTCATTTTTAGTGAACTAATAGAAAAGCAAAAAATTTCTTGATATTAATCTTATACCTTGCACATTTGCTGAACTCATTTATTAGTTCTAACAGTTTTTTGGTGAAGAATTTAGGGTTTTCTTTTTCTTTTCTTTCCTTTTTTTAAGGACCGCACCCACAGCGTATGGAGGTTCCCTGGCTAGGTGTCAAATTGGAACTGTAGCCTCCAGCCTACTCCACAGCCACAGCAATGCAGGATCTGAGCCCTGTCTGCAGCTGACACCACAACTCACAGCAGCACTGGATCCTTAACCCACTGAGTAAGGCCAGGGATCAAACCTGTATCCTTATGTATACTAGTCAGATTTGTTTCTGCTGAGCCACAATGGGAACTCTGAATTTAGGGTTTTCTATATAAAATATGTCATCTGTAAGTAGTGACGGTTTTATTTCTTACCTTCTAATTTGGATATCTTTTATTCCTTTTTCTTGTACGACTGCTGTGGTTGGACTTCCAATACCATGTTATATAGGAGTGTCAAGAGTGGGCATCCTTGTCTTTTTCCTGATTTTAAAGGAAAAGCTTTCATATTTTCGCCACTGACTATAATGTTAAATATGGGTTTGTCATAAATGGTGTTTATTATGATAGGTTCCCTCTCTATATACTTTGATGAGTTTTTATCATGAATGGATATTGAATTTTGTAGATGCTCATGTGATTTTTATCCTTCATTTTGTTAATGTGTATCACATTGATTTGCAGATGTTAAAACATCCTCTCATCCCTGGAATAGATCCCATTTGATCATAGTGTATGATCCTTTTTATATATTTTTGGATACAGTTTGCTAATATTTTGTTAAATATTTTTGTGTCTATATTTACCAGAGATATTTGCCTCAGATTTTCTTTTCTGTCTTTTTTTTTTTTTTGCAGTATCTTTGTCTGGTTTTAGTATCAGAGAAATGGTATCCTCATAGAATGAATCTAAGTGTGTTCCATCCTCTTCAATTTTTTGGTATAGTTTGAGAAAGATAGATCGTCTTTATGTGTTTGGTAGAATTTCCCTGTGAAGCTGTCCAGTCTTGGACTTTTGTTTGCTGGGAGTTCTTTCATTACTAATTCAATTTTACTACTTTATTGGTCTGTTCAGATTGTTTTTTTCTTCTTGATTCAGTCGTAGAATTGTATGTTGCTAGAAATATATCCATTTATTTTAGGTTGCCTATTATTGACAAATAACTGTAGTATTCTCCTATGATTTTTCACTTTTTTGGATTTTTTTTTTTTTATTGCCTGCACCCGTGGCATGTAGAAGTTCATGAGGGGACTGAATCTGAGCCACAGCTACAATCTATGCTGTAGCTGCAGCAATGCCAGATCCTTTAACCCACTGAACTGGGCCACAGATCAAACTTGGGCTCCGCAGGGACCCAAGCCACTGCATTTGGATTCTTAACCCACTCTGCCACAGTGGGAACTCCCTCTTATGATTTTTTAAATCTCTGTGATGTTGTTTATATTTTATATATTTTTTCTTATTTTGTTTATTTTGGTACTCTCTCTTTTGAGACTACATTTTTCCCCCTTTTGTTTTAAGGCTGCGTTTACAACATATGGAAGTTCCCTGACTAGGGGTAGAGTTAGAGCTGCTGCTAGCCTACGCCACAGCTACAGCATTGGCAGATCAAAGCTGCATCTGTGACCTATGCTGCAGCTTGCAGCAATGCCAGATCCTTAACCTAATGAGAGAGGCCAGGGATCGAACCTGCATCCTCATGGAGACTATGTCAGGCTCTTAACTTGCTAAGCCACAATGGGAACTCCTGAGACTACATATTTTTAGTACTTCTCTGTGATATTGCTTCTTGCTCTTTTCTGTGTATGTCATTGACCTATTCAGTTAAGGATCTGATGACTCCTTACTGTGTTTTCCCCAGAAAAACGCACACGAATGTAAGTTTTACATACAGTTTAGGGTGTTCACAGAACCCTGGTTACCTTAAAATCCATGTTAAGAACTTCAGTTCTGGAATATTTGGATTGTTTTTTGTTTTTGTTTTTTACTTTTTTCATATTGTTGTGGACACCATCCTTTGGTACAACAAGTGATTATTCGGTGCTTATAATGGTCCAGGCACTGCTTTAATGATGAGCAACAAAGATGACTTAAAGCTTTTATGTGGGGGGCAGAAATGGACATTTTTCTCCAACTTCCTAGCTGTTTCTTGTAGCCCAGCAAAGTGAAGTGAGTGTGTGGTAGTTAGGAGTGTCAAGTGCTCAGCATTTTAGGCACACAAAGAATATTTGAAACTTAGAGTACATGATACATTTCAGAGATAAAAGCAATATAAAGGTACAGAGGGAAAAACTAGTTGAATTTATTTGAAATTGTTTTATACCATTGAAACAGTTCAAACATGCTTTCTCTGGTGGTGATGCAGTTCAGTTCCTAAAAGAAACTTGGAAATTCTTGGGAAGTATCTCAGGAAGGGTGATGTGAACTCTGAGTCCTTAGTCTACTTCTAAATCAGCAATCTAAGACTATGAGGAAAATAAAGTTTATAGCATAATAAACACAACTGACAACTAGCTCTTAATATCTTTATTCAGCACTGCATTTGAGACCCAGTTTGACTTTTCTTGGCCATTTAATAGGAAGGAAATGCACCATCTATTTTGCCCTGTTGGTGGAGTGAAATTCCACCTAAGAGAAGTCATGCATTTGCAGTATCATATCAGGCTTCTGTTCACAACATACTCTGTAGAAGTTTACCTAAATAGATCTCTGCTGTTTCTTTGTCATATCTGGGTGAGATCTTTTTTTTCTACTACAAGTATTAATGAAGGACTGATCAGATAGTAGTTGCTATTCATGGCAATCATTTTAAAGAAAAAAAATCTTTTGGTGATTATCTAATGCCTTCAAATTATGTACATCTATTAATTAGTTCTTCCTCATTTTTCCAAGCCCTTGGTTTCCAGAAGAGTTGAGAACTGGCAATTCAAAAGGATACTGCTGAAGCTTTAGACACAAGCATGGCTGGGAAAAAAAGCAAGGCTGAGAGAACACAGAGGTATTGCCAATGTTATTTATGAAACTTTGGAATTTTAAGGAAAAGAATCTAAATAATGATCTTTCCTTTAAAGCGGGAATTGGTTGCGGGGCTTTAAAGAAATGAAAAGTTGAAGTTAAACATTTTATAACAGTCCAAATAACCACTAATGTGAGTTCCTGTTGTGGCTCAGTGGTAACAAACACAGCTAGTATCCATGAGGACGAGGGTTTCATCCCTGGCCCCTCTTAGTGGCTTAAGGATCTGTCATTGCCTTGAGCTGCAGTGTAGGTTGCAGACGCATCTTCGGCTCTGATTGGACCCCTAGGCTGGGCACTTCCATATGCTACGGGTGTGGCCCTAAATTAAAAACGAATAAACAAATAAACAACACTAATGAAGTTGGCAGAGGTTCTAAACACATTTTTATTTAAAATAACCTAACCCTGGAGTTCCCATCATGGTGCAGCAGAAACGAATCCAGATAGGAACCGTTAGGTTGTGGGTTTGATTTCTGGCCTCACTAAGTGGGTTGAGGATCTGGTGTTGCCATGAGCTGTGGTGTAGGTCACAGACAAGGCTCAGATCTTGCATTGCTGTGGCTGTGGCATAGGCCGGCAGCTATAGCTCAGATTTGACCCCTAGCCTGGGAGTCTCCATATGCCAGGAGTGCGGCCCTAAAAAGCAATAAATAAATAACCTAATGCTGAAGCTGAATTCAGCCCACTACAAACTAACTCAGAAAGACTGTGATTCACAGCAAACATAGCCAGGACTGATAAAATTCCCTAGCTGATTTCCCACAGCTAGAGAGCTCAAGCAGATGACGACAACAGGCGTGTTAATCATTTCCTGACCATGCAGTTGTAGTCACAAGTTCCTGCTAAAAGTGAAATCAGCCCCTCTGGTTTCAAAACAGCTAAAAACTTTTTACTCAGTTCATGTTGCAATTTCTCCCTTTTAAGTTAATAAGAACATGGATGTTTGGTAATTCTTTTTACATCACTATTTCCATTAGTTGCTTCTACCAACGGGGGTTTATCTGATTGTGTGGTAGATGGAAACCTCAGGATAAAATTCAGTGGCTGAAAGCTGAGTGAAGTTAATGTTAGTTGTGGTTATGAAGAGGGTAAGTGACTGAGCTTCCATTTCTCTTTTGTTTATTTTGTCTTATGCTAGTTTTTATATACCATAAAATGCAAAAGGCATAATCTTTGCATTTATAGTTAACATATAGATTTGTTTGGTGGTTGTTTTTAAGTGATTGTGAGCCAAAACCAGTATTTTAAAACACACAGTTGGAGTTCCCTGGTGGCTCAGCAGGTTAAGGATCTGGCATCGTTGCTGCTGTGGTGCAGGTTTGATCTCTGGTCTGGGAACTTCTGCGTCCCGGGGTGACCAAAAACAAAAAACAATTAAGCATGCATGCCAAACAAAACTGCTTCACTTTCCTCCTAAAAAATAACTTTATTAATTATACAGCTTGTTTAGTTAATTAAACTGTTGTTGAAATGCATTTCTGCACTGATGGAATATTGTACTATTCAGTAAATAGACTGGAGACAGTTTTATGTGACCAAAAAGACATAAATTATTTTGATTAATGGAAATAGCCAAGGTAGGAACTAGATGGAATGTCTGGAGGCAGATTTCAAATGTCAAATAATTCTAATAGAAACATATTTTGTGGCTATGTTTTTATTTGGCAAGATGATTTTTTTCTGGTTTCTTGAAATCTATTTGAAATCAGCTGAATTATAACAGTTTTATAAATAAAATCTATGTCAATATTTCAATTATTGTCTTTCCAGAAAAGGAAAATGATACCTGGGGATAATAGAAGTACTTTGATTAGAAGAACACTGATTCTGTTCCTACCCATTTCAGTTGTGGTGACCCTTTATTTCAAGAAAAATACAGAATTTCTCTTTTTGAGGCCTAGAATAGTCCCAGGTACATAGAACACTTTTGGAAAAACTTTTGATTATTTATCTATTTTTAAGTCTGCACTTACATTAATGGATTTTGGAAGATATTTTCTAGTCACTTGTGTAAAACCTAGGTAAGTGCTCAACAAGTCAATGATGAACTAAAAAGGAAGTAGAAAATAGGGTCATTACCTGAAAGGAATTTAATTCACCTCTTTCTCACTATGAATCAAACCTTTCCATTTTGGAGAACTTTAACATTTTTCTTCTGAGTATCCAAAAATTACATAAATACCACATTTTTTTTATTTTTGAATTTTTTTGTCTTTCTCTATTTTTAGGGCCACACCTGCAGCATATGGAGGGTCTCAGGCTAGGGGTCCAATCGGAGCTGTAGCCACCAGCCTTTGCCAGGGCCACAGCAACGCGGGATCCAAACCGCTTCTGCGGCCTCACAACAGTTCGCGGCAACGCTGGACCCTTAACCCACTGAGCGAGGACAGGGATCAGACCTGTATCCTCATGGATACTAGTCAGGTTCATTAACTGCTGAGCCGATACGTGAACTCCAATATTTTTTATAACAACATTGCTCATCATTGCGAAAACCAGGAAAGAACCAAATGTTAACACAATAGCAATTAAATACAATAGGATACTACATAACTTATAAAAAAAGAATGTGGTAAATCTATATTTGTTAACATGAAGCTAGTCCAAGTTATATTGCCAAGTTATTTTTCTAAAGTAAATTTCAAAAAATAGTAAGTTAGTAGTATATTCTTGTTTTTTTTGGGTAAAAACAAATAAATACTAGTTCTACATTTACAATGTCTGTAGGTGTATTTACTAAACCATTTATAGTGACCATTTGGGAGTTTGAATGAGAAAGCTTATTTTCTCTTTTGTAGACCCTAGAATGTAACTGGTAGGGACTTTAAAAATTTACCTCTGGAGTTCCCGTTGTGGCTCAGTGGTTAACGAACCCAACTAGGAACCATGAGGTTGCGGGTTCGATCCCTGGCCTTGCTCAGTGGGTTAAGGATCCGGCGTTGCCGTGAGCTGTGGAGTAGGCTGCAGACGCGGCTCGGATCCCGCATTCCTGTGGCTGTGGCGAAAGACGGCACAGCTCCTGTTAGACCCCTAGCCTGGGAACCTCCATATGCCGCGGGTGCGGCCCTAGAAAATGCAAAAAGACAAAAAAAAAAAACAAAACTCTAAAACCTCAGTGTATAACAGTGCCTGGCATTTAACAGGCACATGATAAACAGTGTTGAATAAATGAGATTTATGTAATATTTACATTTTAAAAAATTAGCACAGAGGAGTTCCCACTGTGGTGCAATAGGATCCCTGTCAATCTCTGGAATGCTGGTACATAGGTTTGATTCCCAGCCCAGCACAGTGGGTTAAGGATCAGGTGTTGCCACACTGTGGCATAGGTTGCAGCTGTGGCTCAGATCTGATCCCTGGCCCAGGAACCTCAGAAAGAAAAATAAAATTAGCATAGTTAGTTTTTAAGCAGATAAAATCCACAAAATACCTTTTTAAATTTTTAAATTTTTCTGTCTTTTTAGGACCACACATATGGTATATGGAAATTCCTGGGCTGGGGTCGACCGGGAGCTGCAGTTTTAGGCCTACGCCATAGCAGCACCAGATCCAAGCCTCATCTGTGACCTATGCTGCAGCTTGTGGCAGGGCCTTATCTTTAATGCACTGAGTGAGGGCACAGATGGAACCAACATCCTCATGGATGCTAGTTGAGTTCTTAACTCACTGAGCCACAACGGGAATTCCAAAATACTATTTATTTATTTATTTATTTATTTATTTATTTTCTTTTTAGGGCTGTACCACACATGGAAGTTCCCAGGCTAGGGGTCGAATCAGAGCTACAGCTGCCAGCCTCAACCATGGCTCATCCTTAACCTACCAAGTGGAATCAGGGACTGATCCTGCATCCCCATGAACACTAGTCAGGTTTATTACCACTGAGCCACAGTGGGAACTCCCAACATACCTCTTTTTTAAAAATTAAAATATATTTAGAACAACTTTCAAAGCCTCTCATTTCTCTTCCTTCATGTTATCTCTTCTTTTCTACCTTTTTATTTTTTTTAATACTTTCCCTTCCTTTTCTAATTTTGGTTCAAAGGGAAATGAGAATGCTAAGGTGCCTGTGCTTACTTAAGATTTTCTGGAGTACCCATTGTGGCGCAGTGGTTAACGAATCCGACTAAGAACCATTAGGTTGCGGGTTTGATCCCTGGTCTTGCTCAGTGGGTTAATGATCTGGTGTTGCAGTGACCTGTGGTGTCAGTTGCAGACACGGCTTGGATCTGGCGTTGCTGTGGCTGTGGCTGTCGCTGTGGTGTAGGCTGGCGGTACAGCTCCGATTCGACCCCTAGCCTGGGAACCTCCATATGCTGCTAGTGTAGCCCTAAAAAGACAAAAAAAAAAAAAAAAGAAGAAGGGATTTTCTTAGGCGTCTTACTTCAGGTTTGATGTCCATCCTTAGTAATCTGTACATCTAACATCCCAGATTGCTTTTTTTCTTTTTATGTGTATGCCATCTTTCCAATTTGATGGTTAACTCTGGAGAATACATACCCTGTCTTATGATCTTTTTTGTCTTCAGTACCTAGCACAGGGCCTCACACACATTAGGACCATTTTGTTGCTGGGTAGTCTTTCCACAAACTTTTGTGCCGTTCTTAATGATGGCGTACTTACTGTAATCCTACCTCCTAGGCTAAAGCATTGTTTACACTAGGCACTCAGTTCGTGTTTGTTGAATGAATGATTGGGGCTGACATGTAATCTCTGAATATGTTAGTGATAAATTGGATTATGAGGGAAATGAGGTGAGTTTAGGATTCTTTTGGTTGCCAATGACAGAACACCTGACTAACACTGTCGGAAGAGAAGCAAAAGGGGATTTATTGGCTCACATAGCAGTTTAATGATGGCTTGACAAATAGCTAGACACTAGCTCAAAATGACATCTCTCTGTTTCTTTTTCTATTATTCTGTTCTCAGAAAGGCTTTCTCTTTGAGTTTATAAAATAGTTGCCAGGATCTCCAAGAAACATATTATTTCCGATTTCTGTTCAGCCGAAAAAAAAAAAAATAAAAGCGTCCTTCAGCAATCCTGCAAAACTAAACCACAAGACTTGCTCAGAGAGGACCAATAGTAACTGTAGCCAGGAGAGTTAGTGCACTGGTTTCATCCTCTTCTAGGGGTCAGGGGTAAAGCCTCAAGCAGGCCAGTTGGTCTGACGGTGGGGAGAAGAGGATCCCCGAATAAAAATCAAGTTTGTTGCCACAAGAAAGGGATGGATGGGAGTTCCCTTTATGGCTCAGCAGTTAACGAACCTGACTAGGATCCATGATGATGCATTTTCAGTCCCTGGTCTCGCTCAGTGGGTTAGGGATCCGGTGTTGCACGTACTGTGGTATAGGTAGCAGACGTGGCTTGGATCCCGAGCTGCTGTGGCTGTGGCATAGGCTGGCAGCTGTAGCTCCAATTGGACCCCTGGCCTGGGAACCTCCATATGCTGCAGGCACGGCCCTAAAAAGACAAAAAAAAAAAATAATAATAAAATAAATAATTAAAAAGAATAAAAGAAAGGGATGGAAGTCTGATAGTTAAACAACAAATCTCAAATGCAATATAAAAGGATGATTTCATTCTCTTTTTTTCCACTCTCTTTAACATAAATATATCTAAGTAGGAGTAAGTAACCACTGTGAGAATTCAGGCAACTCTAGCTCTATAAGGATGTGCATTTAGGGACTAACTGTTAAAGAGAATGCAGTTGGAAAGATGGAAGAAGGGGGCTTCTGAATTGGTTGAACCCAGAATCCTATCTAGAGCAATGACTCTTAAATTTGCTCGATATTGAAATTATCTGGGGGTAATTCTGAAGCCCAGGCCACCCTTTATAACACATATCAGAATATTTAGTCTTGTGACTCAGGCATCATTACTTTTAGGCTCCCAGGTGTATTGTGTTATGTGGAAGTTTGAGACCCAGTGGTCAATAGAGATAACAAGGACAATTTAAAAGAAAGGAACTTGGAACTGTACCTTGGATAAAATAGATCCTCCATAAATATGTGATGACTTGATTTAAAGGTGGAAAAGTACATGACTGGGCAAAGATGTAGAGGGAATATTTGTTGACTGTATACTGGGGATAGGTATCATGTTCAGTTCTCAATATACATTTCTCACTTGATCTTTATAGTCAGGATTTTTTTTAAGTTAAACAAACATCATTTACGAAGAGGAAATAAAAGTTAAGAAATGCTAAAGAAACTTGGCAAAAGGTCAACCAATAAGAAAAACAGGTATTTTGGGCTCCAAATTATATGCATAATTGCATTTGCTCTTTCACAATACTACAATTGCAGATGTCAGGTGTGATTTTATAGGGTGTAGCAAGTAAATTAATCTGACTAAAGAATAGAGTATGGACTAGGTAGGTAGTCACGAAAAATTGACAGGTTGGGCAAACTAGGGCCTGTGGGCCAAATGTAGCCCAACACTTGTTTCTATTAATATTTTATTGCAACACAGCCACATTTATTTATTCGCATATTATCTACAGCTGCGTTTGCACTACCATGGCAGAGCTGAGTACTTATAATAGATACCATATGACTTATAAAGCCTAAAATATTAACTAATTAGCACTTCATAGATACAGTCTGCTTACCTTTGACCTAGAGTTTGTGCTTTTTACGTGATAAGCAGTTCTGAGAAGAAATTAGATTGCCATTATCAGTCTAGGACTGGTGATAATTCTGTGGCTGTCTGAGTTGGATTCTCCAAGCATCTACACATTCATTCAATCGATAAACACTGAGCATCTACAAAGTGCGTGACTCTCTAAGCTCAGCTGAAGTGCAGTTTCATAAATTCTATAATGAAAAGTAGGATTCCTGGAGTTCCCTTGTGGTGCAGTGAGTTAAGGATCCAGCGTTGTCACTGCAGTGGCTCTGGTTACTGCTTTGGCACGGATTCTACCCCTGGCCTGGAACTTCCACATGCCATGGGTGTGGCCACCCTCCCCCCCACAAAAATGGATTCTAAAATGTGATAGCTTCTCTCTCTGCTTTTAGGCTACATGAGTACAAGGTTTGATTCTGTTTTTGCTAATTATCGTGAGTTCAGCCTAGTAGGTGGTCGGGGGGGGTCACTAAACTTTTGAAGAATAAATTAATCATCAATTAATGTGGTAGAAATAAGCGCAGTATGCCAGGGAAACACATCTAACCCAAACTCTGATGGAATAAGGTCAAGTCATGAAGCTGAAGAAGTGAAAGAAAAAACTGCAATTCGGGGAGGGAGGGAGCAGCAAAGAAGGAGGGGTTGCAGTAGGAGCTCACTGGACCCATCTTGGACAAGGTCTATCAATGTGGGAATGGACAGTAAGAGAAATATGATCCTGAGTTGTAATTGGTGAAAGATTTGATGTGACAATATAATGTAGAAAAATTTATTCAGTTTCCAACTCAAAAACCTCCAGAAGCTTCCTGCTTTTGGGTCTACAGGATAAAATCAAGATTACTTGGTGAGAACTTGAAGTCCTTTTATAGTTTGTTCTCTGATGGTTTAATCTTTAAAAAAATTTTTATTATAGTTGATTGTATAGCAGACCATCAATTTCTGCTGTGCAGCAAAGTAACCTGGTTATGTATACATTCTTTTTTTCACATTATCCTCCATCATGTTCCATCACAAGTGATCAGATATAGTTCCTTGGGCTATATGGCAGAATCTCATTGCTTATCCATTCCAAATGCAATAGTTAGCATCTATTAGCCTCAAACTCACAGTCCCTCTCCCTCCCTCTTGGCAACTATAAGTCTGTTCTCCATGTCCATGATTTTCTTTTCTGTAGATAGATTCAGTTGTGCCATATATTAGATTCCAGATATAAGTGATATCAAATGGTATTTGTCTTTCTCCTTCTAACTTAATTCACTTAGTATGAGAGTCTCTATTTCCATCCATGTGCTGTAAAAGACATTATTTTTGTTCTTTTTTATGGCTGAGTAGTATTCCATTGTGTATATGCTCCACATCTTCTTAATCCATTCATCTGTCAAGAGACATTTAGGTTGTTTCCATGTCTTGCCTATTGCTAATAGTGCTGTAGTGAAAATAAGGGTGCATGTATCTTTTTAAATGAATGCTTTGTTTGTATATATGCCCAAGAGTAGTTCTATATTTAGTTTTCTGTGGTACCTCCATACTATTTTTCATAGTGGTTGTACCAATTTACATTACATTCCCACCAACAGTGTAGGAGGGTGCCCTTTTTTCCACACCATCTCTAGCATTTGTTATTGGTAGACTTGCTTATGATGGCCATTCTGACATGTGTAAGATGCTACCTCAATGTACTTTTGATTTGCATTTCTCTAATAATTAGTGATTTTTAGCATTTTTTTATGTGCCTGTTGGCCACCTGTATGTTTTCTTTGAGAAATGTCTTTATAGTTCTTCTACCCATTTTTCAACTGGGTTGTTTTTTTGCTGTTGAGTTGTATGAGTTGTTTGTGTATTTTGGAATTTAAGCCCTTGTTTACTGCATTGTTTGAAACTATTTTTTTTCATTCCCTAGGTTGTCTTTTTGTTTTTTTTTTTAATGGTTTCCTTTGCTGTGCAAAATATTGTTTGATTGGGTCCCACTGGTTTACTTTTGTTTGTATTTCTATTGCTTTGGGAGACTGACCTAAGAAAATATTTGTGTGGGTTGATGTCAGAGAATATTTTTGCCCATGTTCTCTTCTAGGAGTTTGATGGTGTCTTGTCTTATGTTTAAGCGTTTAATCCATTTTGAGTTTATTTTCATGCATGGTGTGAGGTTGTGTTCTAGTTTCATTGATTTACATGCAGCTAGTTTCATTGATTTACATTTGCCCAGCACCACTTGCTGAAGAGAATGTCTTTTTCCCATTTTATATTCTTGCCTCCTGTGTCGAAGATTCACTGACAATAAGTGTCTGAGTTTATTTCTGGGTTCTCTATTCTGTTCCATTGGTCTGTATGTTTGTTTTGGTACCAGTACCACACTGTCTTGATTACTGTAGCTTTGTAATATTGTCTGAAGGCTGGGAGAGTTATGCCACCTACTTAGTTTTTGTTCCTCAGGATTGCTTTGGCAGTTCTGGGTCCTGTATGGTTCCATATAAATGTTTGGATTGTTTGTTTTAGTTCTGTGAAAAATGTCATGGGTAATTTGATAGGGATTGCATTGAATTTGTAGATTGCTTTGGCAATTCTGGGTCTCATATAGTTCCATATAAATGTTTGGATTGTTTGTTCTGGCTCTGTGGAAAATGTCATCGGTAATTTGATAGGGATTGCACTGAATCTGTAGATTGCTTTGGGGAGTACGGCCATTTTAACAATAGTAATTTTTCTAATCCAGAAGCATGGAATATCTATCCATTTCTTTGAATCCTCTTTCATTTCCTTGATTAATGTTTTATAGTTCTCAGCATATACATCTTTCACCTACTTGGTCAGGTTTATTCCTAGGTATTTAATTTTGGGGTGTGTGATTTTATTTTATTTTATTCTTTTTTTAGGCCATACCCACAGCACATGGAAATTCCCAGGCTAAGGGTCGAATCGGAGCTACAGCTGCTGGCCTACATCACAGCCACAGCAATGCCAGATCTGAGCCGCATCTGTGACCAGCTCATGGCAATGCTGGATCCTTAACCCACTGAGCGAGGCCAGGGATGGAATCCACAACTTCATGATTCCTAGTCAGATTTGTTTCCACTGCACCACAACAGGAACTCCTGGGGGGTGTGATTTTAAAAGGTATTATATTTTTATATTCCTTTTCTAATATTTCATTGTCAGTATACAGAAATGCAACTGATTTATGAATGCTAATCTTGTATTCTGCTACTTTGCTGAATTCACTGATTGGTACGAGTAGTTTGTGTGTAGAGTCCTTAGGGTTTTCTATATATAGTATTATGTCATCTGCATACAGTGACAATTTTACCTCTTCTCTTCCAATTTGGATACCTTTTATTTCTTTTGTTTGTCTCATTGCTGTGACTGGGACTACCAATACTATGATGAATGAAAGTGGTGAGAATGGGCACCATTGTCTTGTTTCAGATTTTAGTGGGAAGGCTTTCAGCTTTTCTCCTTTGAGTATTATATTTGCTGTGGGTTTGTCAGAAATGGCTTTTATTATGTTAAGGTATGTTCCCTCAATACCCACTTTGGTAAGAGTTTTTATCATGAATGGATGTTGGACTTTGTCAAATGCGTTATCTGCATCTATTGAGATGATCATGTGGTTTTTGACTTTTCTTCTTTAATGTGGTGTATGATGTTGATTGATTTGCATACGTTGAGCCATCCTTGTGTACTTGGGATGAATCCCACTTGGTCACGGTGTATGATCTTTTTTATATGTTGCTGGATTCAGTTGGCTAAATTTTTGTTGAGAATATTTACATCTATATTCATCAAAGATATTGGCCTATAAATTTCTTTTTTGGTATTATCTTTGTCTGGTTTTGGTATTAGGGTGATGGTGGCTTCATACAATGTCTTTGGAGTGTTCCTTCTTCTTCAACGTTTTGAAAAAATTTAAGAAGGATAGGAATAAGTTCTTCTTTGTAGGTTTGGTAGAATTTGCCTCTGAAGCCATCTGGTCCTGGACTTTTGTTTGTAGGGAGTGTTTTTATTACATACTCAATTTCTTTTCTGGTGATCCATCTGTTTAGTTAATCTATTTCCTCTTGATTCAGTTTTGGTGCGTTGTAAGTCTCTAGAAAATTGTCCATTTCTTCTAGGTTGTCAAATTTTTGTCTCGAGGTATATTTTAATTTCCTTTTTGATTTCCCCATTGAGCCATTGATTTTTTTTAATAGCATGTTGTTTAGTCTCCATGTAGTCAGTTTTTCTAATTTCTTTTCCTGTAGTTGATTTCTAGTTTCATGCCATTGTGGTCAGAGAAGATACTTGAAATAATTTCTATACTCTTAAATTTGTTGAGGTTGGTTTTGTGCCCCAGTATGTGGTCAATCTTTGAGAATGTTCCATGGGCACTTAAAAAGAATGTATATTCTGATTTTTTTTTTGGATGTAATGTCCTGAAAATATCAATTAAGTCTAACTTTGCTATTGTGTCATTTAGGATCTCTGTTACCCTATTGATTTTCTGTCTAGAGGAACAGTCCATTGATGTGAGTGTGGTGTTAAAGTCTCCTACTATTATTGTATTCCTGTTAATTTCCCCTTTTATATCTGTTAGTATTTGTTGTATGTATCTGAGTGCTCCTATATTAGAGGCATATATATTGACCATTGTAATATCCTCTTTTTGAATTGATCCTTTTGTCATTAAATAGTGTCTTTCTTTGTCTTTCTTTATGGCTTTCATTTTAAAGTCTATTTTGTCTGATAGGAGTATTGCAACACCTGATTTCCTGTTTTTTCCATTGGTGTGAAATATCTTTTCCCAACCCCTCACTTTCAGTCTATATGTGTTCTTTGCCTTAAGGTGAGTCTCTTGTAGACAACAGATTATAGGGTTTTGCTTTTTTATCCAATCTGCTACTCTGTGTCTTTTGATTGGAGCATTCAGTGCATTGACATTTAAGGTAATTATTGATATGTATGTCTTTATTGCCATTTTAAACCTTGTTTTCCAGTTGATTCTATATTTCTCCTTCCTTTATTTTTTTGGTTGGATGATTTCCATTTATTTTATGCTTGTATACTTTTATTTTTAGTTTTTGAGAATGTATTGTATGGTTTTGTTTTGTGTTTGCCCTGTTTATTAAGTATGCTAACCCCTTCCTACATCTGTTTGCTTTAGCCTGATAGTCACTTAGGCTCAAACACATTATAAAAAGAAAAGAGTCTAGATTTTCTTACTTTCCTTTCCCACATTCTATGATTTTGAAGTCCTTTTTTAACATCTTCACATTTGTCCTTTTGCCGTTCCTTGTATTTATCTTCACTTTTACAATATGATTTTTTTCCCTTTTAGATCTGTATACTGGATCTGTATACTGGATTATTTAAGTGATTGCTTTCCAATTCTGATTTTCTCCATCCTATTTCTTCTTACTTTTTTATTTAGAGGAGTCCTTTCAGTATTTCTTTTAGAGTGTACTCTTTTACCTTTTGTTTGTTGGAGAAATTCTTTATCGGTCCTTCTATTTTAAATGATATCCTTGCTGGGCAGAGCATTCTAGGCTGCAAATGTTTCCCTTTTAGAACTTTGAATATATCTTGCCACTCTCTTCTGGTCTGTATTGTTTATGTAGAGACAATGGCTGATAGCTTTATGTGGGTTCCTTTATAATTAATATCTTGTATTTCTCTTGCTGCCTTTAGAATCCTCTCTTTATTTTTAACTTTTGCTGTTTTTATTATGATATGTCTTGATGTGGGACTGTTTGGGTTCATCTTTTTTGGGACCCTCTGTGCTTTCTGTATCTTGATATCTGTTTCCTTTAGATTTGGAAAGTTTTCAGCCATAATTTCTTCAAATATATTTTCAATCCCCTTTTCTTTTTCCTCTCCTTCTGGAATCCCTATTATGAATAGATTGACCCACTTTATATTATCCCATAGATCTCTTATCTTGGTTTCATGTTCTTTCTTTTGGTTTTCTTCCTGCTGTCCTGATTGGATGATTCCCGTTACTCTATGTTCCAAGTTGCTAATTCCTTCCTCTGCACTATTCATTCTGCTCCTCAGTCCCTTTAACTCAGCTTGCGTCTCTGCAAAATAATTTTCTAATTTTTCTTGGTTTCTCCTTATATTTTCTAGTTCCTTTCTAAAGTAAACTGCATTACTGTTTATATACGTTCTTAATTCCTTCATATTCACCCTTAATTCCTTAGGTATTTTCACTGTCTCCCTTTTGAACTCAGTATTTGTTAGACTGCAGATGTCTGTTTCATTGTTTGCTGCTTCAGGTGAATTCTCCTGTTCTTTCAACTGTGAATGGTTCCTGAGCTTCTTCACTTTGCTTATATTTTCCTTATTCTGTGAGTTTAGGGAAACCACCTACTGTAGTCCTGGAGGGCTATGTATGTGCAAGAGTGCCCCTTTGTATTTTGTGGGGTCTTACTGTTTATTTTTGGCATGGGGATTTGGATATTTGCTGTCTCTTTCCTCAGTTTGAACAGGCTCTCATCCCCTTGATAGGCTGCTGCATGTGTTTCCAGGGAGAAGGAGGCAATGGGCAGGGCCAGTGGTCAGTGCCTGGTTGCTGGGCTTTTGATTGTAGTAAGGACCCACAGGAAGGTAATGTTCAGTTGCAGTGCCTTCCTCTGTGGTGCCCTGAGATGACTGGGGCTGCAAGTGATGCCTGTTCAATGACCCCTAGTGGTGGTGGGCCACGCCCACCTCTGGAGCTAGAGATAACTGCAATGGTTTGGCCCCACCACCTGTAGACCATGTAGGAAGCACCCCATCTCACTTTGCCCGAGGAGGTGCTGCCACTGTAGCCAGCACAAGAGGTTCAGTTCCCGGCCAAAGATGGGCCTTGCTGCCTGTAGCTCTGCCCTCTGAGAGTCTGCCCAAGCCCAGAGAAAGATTCCTAAGGCTGTCTGCCCCCTCTTCCTCTCACCTTCTCCAACAGTGGTGCCGTGCTTCTCCCGTGGGCCCAGACCTCCTCCCAGGTTCCCTTGGCTATAACATCTGCTCTGCAGCCCTTGGTGCACCACCTTAGCTCTCTCCGGCTGTCTCCGCACCACCAATCCTAGTCCTCTCCCCAGAACTGACCTCTGGAACTTGAGTCTCAGCACCCAGCCCCCGCCTGAGCATATCAGGCTGTGGTGCTGGGGATGGTGGTACCAGTGGTCTTTGCAGCTCTCTCTGTGCTTTGCCCTCCTCAGTCCAGCTGCTGCGCTTTTCTCTGCAGCTCTAAAGTCCCTTTGTTTCAGCCCATCTCCCCGTCAATTAGGTGGCTTCCCAGGGTGTGAGTTCCTTTACTCTTTTTCAGCTCCCTCTCAGGAGTGCTGGTCTCGTTCTGATTCCTTTCTCTCTCATTTTTCTTTTCCTTTTGTTCTACCCAGTTATGTGGAGGGTTTCTTGCTCTTTTTGGTGGTTTAAGGTCTTCTGCCAGCATTCAGTAGGTGTTCTGTGTGAATTGTTCTCCATGTAGACGGTTTCTTTTTTTTTTTTTTTATGTGTTTGTGGGAGAAGGTGAGTGCCACCTCTTACTCCTCCTCCATCTTGATCCCGCCTCACTGCTGGTTTAATCTTATTGCCTGTAATTCCTTATCTCAGTTCTCATCATCTAGTTTTAAGCTTTCTGATTGTGCTTTCTTTATCTTATCTTTGTGCCTTGTGAAAAGACATGCCACCCCCCTTGAATCCCCTCCTCTCTCTTCTCTCTTTTTTTCTCTCTCTCCCTCTATTCATTATATATGATCCACTGCACTTAGACTCTTGATAGATTTTTTTCCCTCCCATCCCAACCCTCAATGATGTCTCTTCTCTGGATTCCATCACGTGTTAACATCCACCTCTCACTTTTAGACACAAAATCAATAGTGCCTTGGACCATTTTGAGCTGTTTCATGGGTTAATACTTTACATTTACCATTAAAATGAAGGTTCCTGGGAAAAGGGATCATAAGCTATTTCCCAAATATCTTCTTAGTACCCAACAATACTTTATGTACCCTTAATATCTGAGTATAAACTTAAATACTTATTGAATAAGTAAATTAATGAGTCAGATGAATAAAATTATGAGGTTAGAAATGCTGCTAAGATGGGAAGTCAAAGAATGGAAAATATTTAGCAGAGATGCTAATAGGGCAAGGAAAATAAATGGTACTTTGTGGTTTGAGATGTTACCAAAAAGTACAGGTTTTGAGGAAATATATTTAAGTATATTTTTAAAAATTATGGTAGAAATTCAGATGTGAAGAAATGAGGTGATATATTTCAGTTTAAGGCACTTTATCATCACTGATCTGTGTAAGATTTTGCTCTTTTTTTTAGTGTTTATTTACTTATGTTTTCCTCTTTATCTCCATTTTATTGTCATTCCCCTTTACTCTCATAGCAGCTATTTTAAGGTGGTTAATGTGTGTCCTCTGTTTGCATCAGTGTTTGTAAAATGTGTATTTTTTTGTTCTTTAGCATGTGCTTAAATGTGTTATGAATATCAATTTGTGTTTTCACTTTTTTCGCTAAGTGTTAAGGTTTTAAAGATTATACATATTGCTGTGGTATAAATCTATTGTTTCTAATTGCTACATGACACTTCATGATATAAATTCACCATATTTCACCGACTTATACTTCCAGTGATGGAAGTCAGTATCACAATCTCATATTGTTTTTTAGACCTAGTTTGAGAGTTTATTTGGGATATATTTCCAGGAATGGCATTGTTGGATCACAGAATACACATCTATTTAATTTGACTAAGAAATTCCGGATTTTACTGCAGAATGGTGGTGCTAGTTTATGCACACATTCCCTCTCTCTGCACCACCCTCACCTCCATAAAGTCTGCTTGTAAGAACATTTCCAGGCTCTCTGTCAGGATTTATATAAACCATAGCCCCATCGGTACTTAATATTACCTGCCTTTCTATTTTTTGCTGGACTAATAGGGATATATCATTGTTGTTTTAATAGGTGTTTCTTTGGTTCAAAATCTTCAAGTTTCTTTCAGTTTCTTCTATTAATTGCCTGGTTGTAAATATATTGTCAATTTTTTTTCCTAAGGGGATTCTGGTTTGTTGTTTGTTAATTTATAATTGAGTGTTTATTAAACCAAGAAAATTAGCTCAAGTTTTAATACTGAATTTCTTTTTACTGAATACCTCTTACTTTATTATTATACATTATTTCTGATTTTTAGAAGAATAGCAGTGGCTATCTAGTTTTTGACCCTCACAAATCCCCGCATATAAAACATATGACAAAACTAAAAACCCACAAACAACAATTATAACAGAACTAAATGGACTTCAATTTCTTGTCTGGCATATAAGGAGATTAGAAGTTTTCATTCCCAATGCTACAACAAGAAAAATTTGAACAAACTGAAAGTCAACAACTCTTAGAAGAAACATCAATAGAAACTTCTAAAATTGAAATGCAAAGAGAGAAATAATGAAAAAGACAGAATAGATATTCAATTCTGAGGGACAGTTTGAAAATGTGTAACATATGTGCAGTGGGAATACAGGAAGCAGAAGAAAGAGAGGAACATAGAGATATTTGAAACAATAATGACTGGGAAGTTCCCAAAATTAATGATAAACACCAAATCATAGATCCTGAAACTCAGAGAACAAGCAGAATAAATATCAAACTAAGTGACAAGTTAACCCTAGGAAACCCCAGATACAACCAGGTAGAGAGAAATCACCAACAACCAGACTATGTATGTTATTATCATCTATGAAGGGGGTAGCAGAGGGCAGCAACTGTGTAGCAGATGGACTGAGAACAGGAGAAACTCAGAGGAACAGACAGGTACTCACTGAAAAGTGTAATGGGTACTCTGAGAACAGCAGCTTACACTGAGAGGGGTTTTGCCTAACCACCAATGAGTGAGGGACAGAGAAGCCTTGTTATAAAATGTAAAGGGTCCAACTCTTGAAATGGAGTGCTGGGGTTTCTTCTTGGAAGCGCTTGAATCTGCTGAGAGTGAGAATAAAATTGAGCAAGAGAGAAAAACAGAGAAAGAGGAAAGAGAAGGTCTGGATACAAGTGGAAATGGGAATAGAGCCAGGAAATCTCAAAAGGGAGGCACTACATTTCTGCACATTACATGGAAACCATAAAACAATCTCTGTGGGAGTTCCTTTGTGGCACAGGGGGTTAAGGATCAAGCATTATCACTGCAGCTGCCTGGGGAGCTGCTGTGGTGTGGATTTGCTATGGTGCAGGTTTGATCCCTGGCCCAGGAACTTACACATGCCAAGGGAACAACCAAAAAAAAAAAGAAAGAAAGAAAGAAAAAAAATAGAATAAAAAAGTTTTAAAAAGTATGAATCAGAAATAGAAAAATTCAGAAATCAGGCGACAAGTCAAGAAAAAATTAGAATAACATTTTTTCTAATGACTATACTAGAAGAGACAAAAGAGTAAATAAACATGGCAAATAATGTTTTAATAAAAACAGAATACTGCACAGCTAAGGAAACCCTAAACAAAACGAAAAGACAACCCACAGAATGGGAGAAAATATTTGCAAATGATTCAACTGACAAGGGATTAATCTCCAAAATTTACAAACAGCTCCTACAGCTCAACACCAAAGAAACAAACAACCCCATCCAAAATTGGGCAGAGGATCTAGGCAGACAATTCTCCAAAGAAGACATGCAGATGGCAAATAAACACATGAAAAGATGT
>PVHT020000021.1:5134199-5157649 GCA_004024745.2 Catagonus wagneri
ACATCTTTTCATGTGTTTATTTGCCATCTGCATGTCTTCTTTGGAGAATTGTCTGCCTAGATCCTCTGCCCAATTTTGGATGGGGTTGTTTGTTTCTTTGGTGTTGAGCTGTAGGAGCTGTTTGTAAATTTTGGAGATTAATCCCTTGTCAGTTGAATCATTTGCAAATATTTTCTCCCATTCTGTGGGTTGTCTTTTCATTTTGTTTAGAGTTTCCTTTGCTGTGGAGAAACTTTGAAGTTTAATTAAGTCCCATGTGTTTATTTCTCTTTTTCTTGTCCTTACTCTGACACATGGATCTGAGAAGATGTTGCTATCATTTATGTCAGAGAGTGTTTGGCCTATGTTTTCTCTAAGAGTTTTATAGTATCTGGTCTTTTATCTAGATCTTTAATCCATTTTGAGTTTATTTTTGTGCATGGTGTTAGCAAGTGTTCTAGTTTCATTTTGTTACATGTAGCTGTCCAGTTTTCCCAGCACCACTTATTGAAGAGGCTGTCTTTTGTCCAATGTATATTCTTGCCTCCTTTGTCATAGATGAGTTGACAATAGATGCGTGGATTTAATTCTGGGCTTTCTGTCCTGTTCCACTGATCTCTATTTCTGTCTTTGTGCCAGTACCATACGGTTTTGATGACTGTAGCTTTGTAGTAGAGTCTGAAGTCAGGGAGCCTGATTCCTCCAGCTCCATTTTTCTTTTTCAGGATGTCTTTGGCTATTCTGGTTTTTTTGTGTTTCCAGACAAACTTTAAGCTATTTTGTTCTAGTTCTTTGAAAAAAGTCCTTGGTAATTTGATAGGGATTGCATTGAATGTGTAGATTGCCTTGAGTAGTATAGCCATTTTGATAATATTGACTCTTCCAATCCAAGAGCATGGTATGTCTTTCCACCTGTTTAAGTCATCCTTGATTTCTTTCATCAGCGCCTTATAATTTTCAGAGTACAGGTCTTTTGTCTCTTTAGGCAGGTTTATTCCTAAGTATTTGATTCTTTTTGATGCGATGGTAAATGGGACTGATTCCCTAATTTCTCTTTTTGATCTTTCTTTGTTAGTATATAGAAATGCAGTTGATTTCTGTGTGTTAATTTTGTATCCTGCGACTTTGCCAAATTCATTGATGAGCTCTAACAGTTTTCTGGTAGAGTCTTTAGGATTCTCTAGGTATAGTATCATGTCATCTGCAAGAAGTGATAGTTTTACTTCTTCCTTTCCAATTTGGATTCCTTTTATTTCTTTTTCTTCTCTGATTGCTGTAGCTAGGACTTCCAGAACTATGGTGAATAGTAGTGGCGAGAGTGGACATCCCTGTCTTGTTCCTGATCTCAGCGAGAATTCTTTCAGCTTTTCACCATTGAGAATGATGTTAGCTGTGGGTTTGTCATAGATGGCCTTGATTATGTTGAGGTAGGTTCCCCCTGTGCCCACTTTCTGAAGGGTTTTTATCAGAAATGTGTGTTGGATTTTGTCAAAGGCTTTTTCTGCATCTATGGAGAGGATCATATGGTTTTTATTCTTCAGTTTGTTAACGTGGTGTATCACACTGATAGATTTGTGGATATTGAAGAATCCTTGCACCCCTGGGATAAATCCCACTTGATCGTGGTGTACAATCCTTTTAATGTGTTGTTGGATTCAGTTGGCTAGTATTTTGTTGAGAATTTTTGCATCTATGTTCATCAGTGAGATTGGCCTGTAATTTTCTTTTTTTGTGGCATCTTTGTCTGGTTTTTGGTATGGTTGCTTCATAGAATGAGTTTGGGAGTGTCCCTTCCTCTGCAATTATTTGGAAGAGTTTCAGAAGGATAGGCATTAGCTCTTCTCTAAATGTTTGATAGAATTCACCTGTGAAACCATCTGGTCCTGGACTTTTGCTTGTTGGAAGTTTTTTAATCACAGTTTCCACTTCAGAATTTGAGATTGGTCTATTCATGTTTTCTGTTTCATCTTGGTTTAGTCTTGGGAGATTGTACTTTTCTAAGAATTGTCTGTTTCTTCTAGGTTTTCCATTTTATTGCCATAGAGTTGCATATATTAGTCTCTTCTGATCCTTTGTATTTCTGTGATGTCTATTGTTACTTCTTTTTCATTTCTAATTTTATTGATTTGTGTCCTCTCTCTTTTTTTCTTGATAAGTCTGCCTAAGGGTTTATCAATTTTGTTGATCTTTTCAAAGAACCAGCTTTTAGTTTCATTGATCGTTTCTATGGTTTTCTTCGTTTCTATTTCATTGATTTCTGCTCTGATCTTTATGATTTCTTTTCTTCTACTAACTTTAGGTCTTGTCAGTTCTTCCCTGTCTAGCTGCTTTAGATATAAAGTTAGGTTGTTTATTTGAGCTTTTTTCTTGTTTCCTGAGGTAGGCTTGTATTGCTATAAACTTTCCTTTTAGAACAGCTTTTTTGCATCCCAGAGGTATTGGAGTGTCATGTCTTTGTTGTCATTTGTTTCTAGGTATTTTTTAATTTCCTCTTTGGTTTCTTCAGTGATCTATTGGTTGTTTAGTAGTATGTTGTTTAGTCTCCATGTGGTTGTATTTTTGGCCATTTTTTTCTTGTTGTTGATTTCCAGTCGTATAGCATTGTGGTCAGAGAAGATGCTTGATATGATTTCAATTTTATTAAAGTTACCGAGGCTTGATTTGTAGCCCAGGATGTGATCAATCTTAGAGACTGTTCTGTGTGCACTTGAGAAGAATGTGTATTCTGTTGCTTTTGGATGGAATGTCCTCTAAATATCTATTAATTCCATCTGATCTAATGCTACATTCAGGGCCTGTGTTTCCTTATTGATTTTCTGCCTGGATGACCTGTCCATTGTTGTATGTGGGATGTTAAAGTCCCCCACTATGGTGGTGTTATTGTTGATTTCTCCTTTTAAGGTTGTTAGCAGTTGCCTTATATATTGTGGTGATCCTATGTTGGGTGCATAGATATTTAAAATGGTTATATCTTCTTCTTGGATTGATCCTTTGATCATTATATAGTGCCCTTCCTTGTCTCTTAAAATGTTCTTCATTTTAAAGTCTATTTTGTCTGATAGGAGTATTGCTACTCCGGCTTTCTTTTGATGCCCGTTTGCATTGAATATTTTCTTCCATCCTCTCACTTTCAATTTGTATGTGTCTCTGAAAGTGAAGTGGATCTCTTGAAGACAGCATATATATGTGTCTTGTTTTTGTATCCATTCGGCTAGTCTATGTTGTTTGGTTGGGGTATTCAGTCCATTAACGTTTAAGGTAATTATTGATATATATGTTTTTATTGCCATTTTATTAACTGTTTGGGGTTTTTGCTGCTCTTTTTTTCTTCCCTTATTCTCTTGCTGTCTCCTCTCACAAGATAGCTATCTTTAATGTTGTATTTGAGTTGATTTTTCTTATTTGTTTGTGTATCAATTGTAGATTTTTGGTTTGCGGTTACCCTGAAGTTTTGATATAGGAGTCTATATATAACTGAGATTGTATTAAGTTGTTGGTTTCTTAATTGCATGTGCTTCTCCAGTGACCTGCATTTGTGCTCTCTTCTCATGATTTCTGATTTTGGTAGCATAATTGTGCATGGATGATTTAGTATCTTTACTGTATATATGCCTTTACTGGTGGGCCTTGTTATTTGTGGTGTTTTTGTTTCTGATTGTGGCCTTTTCTTTTCTGCCTAGAGAAGTTCCTTTAGTATTTGTCGTAAAGCTGGTTTACTGTTGCAGAAATCTCTTAGCTTTTGCTTATTTGTAAAGGTTTTGTTCTCTCCTTCAAATCTGAATGAGAGCCTTGCTGGATAAAGTAATCTTGGTTGGAAGTTTTTCCCTTTCATCACAGTTAGTATATCATGCCACTCCCTTCTGGCCTGCAGGGTTTCAGCTGAAAAATCTGCTGATAACCTTATTGGGGTTCTCTTGTATGTGATTATTTTCTTTTCCCTAGCTGCTTTCAACATTTTCTCTTTGTCTTTAATTTTGGTCATTTTGATTAATACGTGTCTTGGAGTTTTCCTCCTTGGGTTTATTTTATATGGTACTCGTTGCACTCCCTGGATTTGAGTGAGTTGTTCCTTTCCCATATTAGGAAATTTTCGGCTATAATCTCCTCGAATATTTTTTCTGTCCCCTTCTCTCTCTCTTCTCCCTCTGGCACCCCTATAATATGGATGTTGGTGCGTTTAACATTATCCCAGAGTTCTCTGAGACTCTGCTCATTTCCTTTCAATCTTTTATCTCTTTTCTCGTCTGCATTAGTGATTTCCACTAATCTGTCCTTCACCTCACTGATTCGTTCTTCTGCCTCCTGTATTCTACTGTTGGCTGCTTGTAATGTATTTTTTTTATTTCAGTGATTGTATTTTGCATCTCTTCTTGTTTAATTTTTATAGCTTGTATTTCTTTGCTGAGTGTTTCCTGTAAATGATCAATCTTTGCCTCCAGTCTATTTCCAATGCCTTGCATCATCTTCGGAATCAACTGTCTAAAGTCTCTTTCTGGGAGGCTGATAATCTCCTCATCACTGAGCTGTTTTTCTGGGCTTTTCTCTTTCTCCCTTATCTGAGTTATAGTTTTCTGTCTTTTCATTTTTGTAGGTTTTTGGTGTGGTGACCTTTGTGTCGACAATAGAGTTGTAGCCTCTCTTAGTTCAGGTGTTTGCCTCCCCTGTGACTAAAATTGGTATGGGCTGGGGGCTTGCTGTAGGCTTCCTGGTGGGAGGGAGTGATGCCTGTCCACTGGTAGGTTGGGTTGATTCCTATCCCTCTGGTGGGTGTGGCTTTGTCTCTGGATGAGATTAGAGGCTGGCTGTGTGCCTGAGGGAACTTTAGGCAGCCTGTTTACTGAGGGGTGGGGCTGAGATTCCACCTGGATTGTTGTTTGGCCTGGGGCTTTTCAGTGCTGATGGGAGGGACCAGATTTTCCCAGAAATGGCCACCTCCAGAAAAATGCAGGCTGATGAATTTCCTGGAGAGCTTCACCTCCACTGCCCTTCCCCCACAACAAGGCACAGTCACCCCTGTTTTCCCAGGGGATCCTCCAAGAATTGCAGTCAGGTTCCACCCAGATTCCTATGGATACTGCTTTGCCCTGAGACCCAGTGCACGTGAAAGTCTTTGTGTGCCTTTCAAGAATGGGGTCTCTGTTTCCCCCAGTCCTGTGGAGCTCCTGCACACAAGCCCCGCTGGCCTTCAATGCCAGATGCTCTGGGGGCTCTTTCTCCCTGTGCCCAATCCCCAGGTGTGATGATTTAACGTGGGGCTCATAACTCTCAGTCCTGTATCTGAGTCTCTGTTATACAGTCACTTTCCAGTCTGTGGGGCTTCCCACCCGGGAGGTATGGGGTTGCTTCTATCACATAATCGCCCCTCCTACCTCTTGATGTGGTCTCCTCTTTGTCTTTTGGAGCAGAATATCTTTTTTGGAAGTTTACAGTCCATTTGGTTGAAGCTTGCTCAGCATTTGGTTGTAGTTTTGCTGTTTTTTGGGAGAGAAGTTGAGCTCCAGTCCTTCTATTCTGCCATCTTAATCCAATTCTCTTGGCTGCATTTTTAGTGATGCTTCAGCCCATGGTTCAAGGAGTCATTTTGTTCAACTTTCAAATCATTATTGAAGAAGTATATCTCATGAGGCTATAGCTGCCATAAATAGTGATTTCTGTTATGGATCTGAGCAAGCTCAATTGAAAACCTCTGGGAAGGAGTCACCATTCTAGATGCCATTAAAAAATTTGTGATTCATGGGAAGAGGTCCATTGTTAACATATACAGAAGTTTGGAAGAAGTTGATTCCAACCCTTATGGGAGATTTTGAGGAGTTTAAGACTTCAGTGGAAGCAGTAAACTGCAGATGTGATGGCAATAGCAAGAAAAATAGAATTAGATGTGGAGCCCAAAGATGTGACTGAATTGCTGCAATCTCATGATAGAACTTTAAAGGCTAAGGAGTTGCATCTTATGGATGAGCAAAGGAAGTAGTTTCTTGAGATGGACTCTACTCCTGTTAAAGATGCTGTAAAGATTGTTGAAATGACAGCAAAAGATTTAAAATAAATAAAGCAGGGTTTGAGAGGATTGATTTTAATTTTGAAAGAACTTCTACAGTAGTAAAATGCTCTCAAAGGGCATTGCATGTGACAGAGAAATGGTTCATGAAAGAAGCGTCAATTAGTGCAGCAAACTTTATTATTGTCGTATTTTAAGAAATCACCAAAGCCACTCCAGCCTTCAGCAACCACCATCCTGATTAGTCATCAGTTATCAACATTAAAGCCACACCTTCTGCCAGCAAATGATTAGGACTTGATAAAGACTCAGGTTAGGGTTAGCAATTTTTAGCAATAAAGTATTTTTATTTATTTATTTATTGCTTTTTTTTTTTCTTTTTTAGGGCAGCATCCAAAGCATATGGAAGTTTCCAGGCTAGGGGTCGAATCAGAGCTACAGTTGCTGGCCTACACCACAGCCACAGCAATGCAGGATCCGAGCCATGTCTGTGACCTACACCACAGCTCACAGCAATGCTGGATTGCTGACACACTGAGCACGAGGCCAGGGCTCGAACTGCATCCTCATGGATACTAGTCGGATTCACTTTCTCTGTGCCACAATTTAAAAATATTTTAAAATTAAGGTATGTACATTGTTTTTTAAGACAATGAGATCTCACACTTAATAGACTGCAATATAATGTAAACAGAACTTTTATATGTACTGGAAGCCAAAAAACTTGTGTGACTTGTTTTATTGCTATATTCTCTTTATTGCGATGGTCTGGCACCTGACCCACAGTATCTCTGAGGTACAGTGTAATTTACTGGTTACAGAGACCAACCCTTGTCCAGTGTAGGAGGAGACTGTATAAGGGTGTGAATATTAGAAGGCGGCCATCTTGGACTCTGGCCCCTACAGCCTGAACCCATCAGATGGTCTTCTTCTGAGGATGACAGAGAAATATACATTATTTTGAAAACTGGGGAAATGAAAAAATCAAGCTTTTCCGATGTGAACTGTAACACTGGGTAACCAAAGTGTGGATGAGTGAAGGATTCTTCTTAAAAAATTTTTTTAGCTAATGAAAATGATATGATAAAATAGGAAATGCCACCATATTGCAACCACTTATAATTTAAGGAACCTAGATATTGAACATGAAATGTTGTTGGCAATAAAGGACAAAAATCAGACACTATGTCTTATTTGATGAAAGAATACACCACCACCTAGATCTTGCTAAAGGTTCATTCGAACTTGATTCTGATCAAGCCTCTGGAGTCAGCTGTCAATTTCCAGAAGAAACAGCAGGAATGCATGGAACCGTACTAGGCAAGCAGCAAAATCCAGACGAGGGGAAATCTCTATAGGTCTGATGACCTGGTATATTCAATAGAAAAATTGTAAGGAAAGAAAAGAATGGAGCAAAAACCTCTAAGAGAGATATAAAAACCCAATTTTCTAAAAAATGGGCAAGACTAACTGTAACAGCTAGGATGCATACTTGATTGATAAAGTTATAAAGAAATGCAGGGAAGTTGTGAAAGTCAGGATAGTGGAAGTAAATGACTATTCTAAAAGCCAAAATAGTGATGACTTTTTAAAGAGGTGGCAGCAGTCTGTAATTGAGATGGGGTACATGAAGGGGCTTCTGGTGACCAGCGAAGTTTTATTTCTTGATCTTGTGTCGAGGTAAACAAAAGTGTTTACCTTTTAATAATTTACTGAGACATGGAGTTCCCTTTGTCGCTCAGTGATTAACGAATCCGACTAAGAACCATGAGGTTGGGGGTTCGATCCCTGGCCTTGCTCAGTGGGTTAAGGATCCGGCATTGCCGTGAGCTGTGGTGTAGGTTGCAGATGCGTCTCGGATCCTGCGTTGTTGTGGCTGTGGTGAAGGCCAGCAGCTATAGCTCCTGTTAGATCCCTAGCCTGGGAACCTCCATATGCTGCGGGTGCGACTCTACATAAAAGGCAAAAAGCCAAAAAAAAAATAATAATAATTTACTGAGACGTTAATTTGTTTCATGTGGTTTTTGTGTTTTATTTTACAATAATAACTTACAAACAACATCTCTGAAGGTGATATATCCATGTGATAAAATATTCAAATAGTGGAAAAATGTACACAGTGAAAAATCAGTCTTCTCAATTCATCTACTAGTCCTCGAATTTTCTCCCATAGAAGTAGTTGTAGTCACCTGCTTCTTATGTATTCAGAGAGATCTCAGGCGTATAAAATCACACATGTACATGTATATGTATATTGTATATGTATAAATACAAATGTGTATAAAATATCCTCTCATTTTAAAAGTATAAGTGGGAGTTCCCGTCGTGGAGCAGCGGTTAATGAATCCGACTAGGAACCGTGAGGTTGCGGGTTTGATCCCTGGCCTTGCTCAGTGGGTTAAGGATCCAGCATTGCCGTGAGCTGTGGTGTAGGTTGCAGATGCAGCTCGGATCTGGCGTTGCTGTAGCTGTAGTGTAGGCTGGTGGCTACAGCTCTGATTAGATCCATAGCCTGGGAACCTCCATATGACGCGGGTGTGGCCCTAAAAAGCAAAAAAAAAAAAAAAAAAAGCATAAGTGGTAGAAAGAATACCATGCACATATTCTGATCTTTGTTTATTTCACTAAATATTTTAGTTTGTAGTTAAATATCTCATAGTTCCAAACTGGATAAAAATTACAGTTGACTCTTGAACAGCATGGGGGTTAGGGGTGCTGATCTCCCTGCAGTCAAAAATCACGTATAATTTTTGACTCCCCCCCAAAGCCTTACCAAAAACATTAACAGTCAATAAAGACATATTTTCTACTTTCTTATAATAAAGTAAGGTATATAAAAAATGTTATTAACATAATGATAAGGAGTTCCTGTTGTGGCTCAATGATAACAAACCCAACTAGTATCCATGAGGATGCAGGTTCAATTCCTGGCCCACTCAGTGTGTTAACAATCTGGCGTTGCCGTGAGCTGCTGTGTAGATTACAGACATGGCTTGGATCTGGCGTTGTTGTGGCTGTGGCATAGGCCAGCATCTGCAGCTCTGATTAAACCCCTAGCCTGGAAACTTCCATTTGCCACAGGTGCGGCCCTAAAAAGAAAAAAAAAAGATAATCATAAGGAAGAGAAAATACATTTTTAGCACTGTATCTATCTATACCATAAGTTTATGTTGTCTATTTGCAAGTGAATTGTTTTTCAGAACTTATGTAAATATCATATATGATAAACGCTGTAGATATTATACATAGTATTAACATTAGACATCAAACATGAAAAGAAAATGTGAAAAATAAATTCATATTTATTTACAGGTAAAGTGATTCATCCATCAATAACAAAGAGGCAGCAATGTGATTGCTTTATGGTTGCTTCTTGTAGTCAGTAGGATTGCTTCATGGTAGACCATCCTATACACTAATGAATAAATTGTTATAAAATTTTCATGGCCTGCAATATCACCTACCTGTACTAAGAGGCTGATATGTAGCCTTTCTCTAATTACAAGAGAGAGAGGCATACTGAATGATAATGTAATACTTTAATGCAACGTTATAAAACAATAAGAAAACTAACACATTAATAATTTTATATTAAATATCACTTTATGGAGTTGCCGTTGTGGCTCGGTGGTTAGCGAATTTCACTAGGTTGCGGGTTCGATCCCTGGCCTTGTTCAGTGGGTTACGGATTCAGCATTGCTGTGAGCTGTGGTGTAGGTTGCAGATGCGCCTCAGATCCCGCATTGCTGTGGCTGTGGCATAGGCCAGCGGCTTCAGCTCGGATTAGACCCCTAGCCTGGGAATCTCCATATGCCGCGAGTGCGGCCCTAGGAAAAGGCCAAAAAAAAGACAAAAAAAATTATCACTTTATGCCTGTGTAGGAATAGATTAGTATCTGAGTATGTTTTATGTATTCATGACACACCTTTTTCTTAAATTTCTAGGTCACACAGTTCATCTGAACATTTTTCAAATTGTCAAAAATGTTTTTAAAATTCCATTAGATTTACTGAAAAAAAAATCCACAAGTGAACCCATGCAGTTCAAACCAATGTACAATGGTCAACTGTATAAAATTAGTTCTTATTTCCAGGTTACACATTTATTTAAACCTGTAAATGTCAGTTTAAATCACAAGGTAACTTTTCCAAGGATGTGCTGTATTAAGTCAGTAGATACGTTTATGATTTCTCAATGTGGAGATACTATTCCTATTGATTTTGAAGGTACCCATTTTTCATAGAGTTTAAAATTTACCTGTCCATTTTTATTTTCACACAATTTTTCACCTTAAACAAACCAGTTCACCCTTTGATTCAGACAAGATTACCTGGAAAAGGGTGGATTCTGGAGTTAGCAGAGTGCTTCTTCAGCATTTCCCTCAGTGAACTTGCAGAGATTTTTATGGCAAGTGTTAAAACAACACACCTGTGACTAACCTTTGTGCTTCTCAGCTGATAACTACCCATTTATGGTGAAAACTGAGATCGAAGGAAACAGATGTATGGGTTCTATAGCCTTTAAATGCTAGTCTTGGGCTAGTAAATATTTCCTAGGCACCAAATTATATTGTTAAAAAACACAAAATTTGGTCAAATGTTTTTACTATTTCTTTTTTATTTTAATTTTTTTTTTTTTTTGCTTTTTCAGTCGCTTAAGTAGTGTTTATTGAGTACCTACCATGCAGTTAGCGATGGGGTGCCATGGGTCTACCAAGGAAAGGAAGTGTAAACACAAAAAGCTTATGGTCTTGTGGGGATTCGCAATATGTACACATATGAACCATCCCTCAGATGTATTATATACATATGAGTGTCTCAATGTATGTAAACATATATAAATATATGCAGTACACATGTAAATAGACATGTATGCTAAGTGGTGTGGCACAGATAGTTAGAAAGTAGGTAAGACACAATATGGAGCCTTAATGTGAAGGGAAAATAATGCCAAAGCAGTTGGAAGGTGATGTGGATCTGATTGTCAGGCAAGACTGTGCTGCAGAAAGCTCTAGAACTGAGTTTTTCTTTAAAAATAACTATAGACTCACAGGAAGTAGCAAAATAGTACATAGGGGTCCCATGTACCATTCTCTCAGTTTCCCCCAATGGTAGCATCTACATAACTTGAGTACAATGTCTGATCGTACTCAAGGCATATTGACATTGGGGCAACCTTCAACTCTTTTCCAGATTTCACCAGTTTTACATACACACACTTCCATGGAGCTTAGTTTTGATAAATGTGTTCGACAGACAAAGAAGAGGAATGAGAAAAAAAAAATACTAGAGGAAAGCAAAGCCTTACAGGCAGTTACTCTGAAGAACAGTCCTCTTTCTGAAGAACAGTCCTCTTTCCTTATTCTTCTCTTAGGCATTCCACATAACCCTTTGTAAATTAACCACACTGCTTTCCTCACCAAGAGTTGGTTTGTTACCTCTTCTTCAACAAATGTTTCCAGGCACTTACTTCTATTCTCTTATTCCAGTGGTATGAACATAGGCAGTTTCCCTTGTAGAAATCATGTTTTCTGCAAGCTAGTTTGTAAAGCAGTTTGAAACCCAGAACAAACTTTTTTCATAGAAACAGGTACATAGATTAATGGTTCCCTGATGTGTCTCTGGGCCAGTGTAACTCAAAATATAACTAATCTCCATATAGAACAGTATCAGTCTTTGCTGTAGGTGGTGGTGGTGTGGTGGTGGTATTTCTGAGTTAGGGATGGGGATTCTGTGCTGTTAGATGGACTTCTATCTTAGTAGTGGTTCTGCTCTATTGCTACAAACTGCCACTGCATGCAATGAGTGACATTAAAGGAAAAATCTCCTTTTTGATATATATATATTGGCTGCACCTATAGCATGTGGAAGTCCCCAGGCCGGGGACTGAACCCATGCCACAGCAGTGACCCGAACCGCTGCAGTGGCAACACTGGATCCTTAATCTACTTCACCACAAGAGAACTCCTTTGGTACTTTTAATTAGACAAAATAAAATCTTTCCATGGTGTTCCCATCGTGGCAGAGTGGAAACGAATCCAACTAGGAACCACGAGGTTGCAGGTTCGATCACTGGCCTCGCTCAGTGGGTTAAGGACCCAGTGTTGCTGTGAGCTGTGGTGTAGGTCGCAGACGTGGCTTGGATCTGGAATTGCTGTGGTGTAGGCCGGCAGCTGTAGCTCTGATTAGACCCCTAGCCTGGGAATCGCCACATGCCGTGGGTGTGGCCTTAAAAAGAAAAAAAAAAAGGCAAAGAAAACCAAGAAGTTATACTGAAAACTGCACTTCCCTTAAGGCATGTTGACAAACATCTGGCTTTCCTACTTCTTTTTTTTGCTTTTTTTGCTTTTTTTTTAGCAAAGTTCCCAGGCTAGGGGTTGATTCACAGCTGCAGCTGCTGACCTACACCAGAGCCACAACAATGCCAGATTTGAGCTAAGTCTGAGACCTACACCACAGCTCATGGCAATGTATCCTTAACCAACTGATCGAGGCAGGGATCGAACACGAGTCCTCATGGATACTAATTGGGTTTGTAACCTGCTGAGCCACAAGAGAAACTCCTGGCTTTCCTAGTTCTTAAACTAAATCTGCTAGCAGTAAGTGCTCATCTTCAACAGGGGAGGAAAGGGCAAGATAATATCTTCCTGAAGTACTTTTGATTTCCTGGGTAGTCCTGATACTGATTTTGGCCCCACAGTCATCACAGTGATGTTCAGAGATCCTTTTCCATTTCTGCACAGAGCCTCAAACAGCAGTATTTGAACTTGGGGTCTTTTCTATGCTTTCCTAGATGAGACTGTAAGTCTATACATACTTAGGCCATGCCCTTTAAATATGGTCTACAAGCCCACATGAAGATATTTGTCTTCTAATCTCTCTTTATCTCAATGTGTTGCATTATTTGCAGTCATCATCTGCTTTTGTTGTTTTTTATTTCCATTATGCCAGTCCCACTTTGTAGAATACGTATGGGACTATGATACATGTGTGATATATCTGGTTTTTCCTTGGAGATAACAATCATGCTGGTCTAAGCATACTAATGCCATGAAAAGCTAAAATGCTTCAACTTGCTTATTCTTCATACTTTTTAAAAAGAGAATCCCTGAGTCCCATAAAATAGAGACACTTAGCAATTTGCATCTATTTCTTGAGTACTTTAGGAGAGGGTAATTTGATACTTCACTAAAGAGTAAAGATAAAAGTTCCTACTTCAGTTTAACTGAGTTACATAAACATTTCTTGCATGCTGGCCCATGTAAATGCTAGGTGATGCAAAAGCAAGAAAGAAGTTCCCATCTTTACAGGTTATACAATCTAGTCAATGCAAAACAAAGATTAATGGAAGGTTTTAAAATAACTATCCCTTTGTCATTGTACCAGAGGAGGTCTGTAATAATCAGAGATACCAAGGTGATTATGAGGAACCTCCTGGCTGAATGGAAGTGGGATATAAGAAGGATTGTGGGTGGCAGGAGGGGTGGGATAACCATATAAATATGGACACTTCTGAAATTAAGAGAGGGAGTTACTAATATTTATGTTTATGCAAGAGGTAAAATCTTAGACTATTTTAGGCCAATAGGGAACTACGATGCCCCTCATTCAAAGATGGGATTTTTAATTTTTTCTTTTTAGGGATGCACCCTCAGCAATATGGAAGTTCCCAGGCTAGGGGTCGAGTCAGAGCTCCAGCAGCCAGTCTACACCATAGCCACAGCCACAGCAATGCCAGATCCCAGCTGCGTCTGTGACTTATGCCACAGCTCACAGCAATGCTGGATCCTTAACCCATTGAGCAAGGCCAGAGATCAAACCCACATCCTCATGGATACTAGTTAGGTTCATTACCACTGAACCACAACGGGAACTCCTCAAATGTGGGATTTAGGAGAATTTTCATGAATCTAAGTGGTAAGGAAGTGTATTCGTCTGCTAGAGCTGCCATAAACGGGTGGCTTAAACAATGGAAATTTAATTGTCTTGCAGTTGTGGAAGTTAGAGTTCCAGTATCCAGGTGTCAGGAGGGTTGGTTCCCTCTGAAGACTGGGAGGAAAAGATCTATTCCAGGCCTCTCTCCTTGGCTTATAGAAGGGTGTCTTTCTCCTGTATCTTCACATCATCTCCCCTCTGTGCTTATCTCTATGTCCAAATTGCCCCTTTTCATAAGGACACGAGTCATACTGTAGTCATATTGACCTCATTTATCTTGATTCACTCTGTAAAGACCCTATCTCCAGATAAGGTAATATTCTGAAGTACTGGGGATTAGTACATCAGCATATCTTTGTGGAGAGGGTGGGGCACGATTCAGCTTATAACGGGAAGGATGGTAGGAACTTGACAAGAGCACCAGAATAGAACAGACATTGCATCTGGATGGTTAGTGGGCACCATCTTCCTAGTACGTCATAAATAGGAGGCATTTTCCATTATAGGGTTCAATAAGTTAAGATGGCTGGGGGAAAAGAAACAGAATGAAGGATGATTAGAGAAGTAAAACTTTTATTTGAGGAGATTTTTAGTGCTCTGCAGCTTCCCAAGTGGGCGATAAAGATTGGACACTGGTGGTAGTGAGATGTTCAAGTGGCAGTTGACTAGAGCATGTGAAGCTCTGGGAAGTCTGGGAGGTACCACAAATAGACTGCTCAGTTTTTATCACATTAGTTGATAATTCTGTGCTGTGAGATCTGGCTTTCTTATGAAATTAAAGCCATTCTTTCCTTTTCCCATCTCCACAGGGATTTTATGATTCATAGAGAATTTGTGGAGGAATGTCTTGAGTTAGTTCAAAATGTTTAGAGTGAAAAAAGTTTTGGGGCTTTGGACATGTTCATGAAATTGCATACAGAACTGATCGTTTCTACTTTCAAAATGGTATGCAGACAAAAAGTAGGGAGAGGAATATACATTATGTTTGGCTTATGTGTTGTGGCTTTTGATAGAGGAACATAAGACCTTTACATGCTTACAAAGTGCAGTCTGTGTTTCTATGTCATTACTGTGAAAGGTCAATAAGAAAATTTATATATTACAATAACACATAGATTCCATGCTGAAATTCACATAACATTATTTTTATTCTTATGTTTTTATGTTCTTTTATCTTGATCTTCATAAGTATAGATAAATTGTGGTACACATTTTCTTGGCAAAGAAGAAATTGGCATATTAATTTGTATGTTCAGTTAAATAGGAAGCTAAAACAAAATTATCCTAGACTATGTGGTTAAGTAGCACCCAGCTTGAGAGTTCCTTGGGGTTCTAGTGCTTTCATTGCTGTGACCCAGGTTCAATCCTTGGTCTGGGAACTGAGATCCTACATCAAGCTACTACTGCATACCATGGCCAAAAAAAAAAAAAAAGCACTAGGTTATTTAATGTAATACCTGAATCATAAACAAACAAGCAAAAATAATAGCATTGGTACTTGTGGGCTCAAAGGATCTGGAAAATCGGTGAAATTCATGTTTTATTAAGTCAGGAAGACCAAATGATCAGAAAAATGTAATATGGGAATTTCAGGAACACTAATCCTATAAGTCATTCCAAAATATATGAGATTTTCATTTGAAATTAATTTAAAAAATTATTTTGAAAATAAGGTCTTGGAGGTCTTATTGTAGCTCAGCGGTAACGAACCCAACTAGTATGCGTGCGGACGATGGTTTGATCCCTGACCTCGCCCAGTGGGTTAGGGATCTGGCATTACCTTGAGCAGTGGCTGGCAGCTGCAGTTCTGATCTGACTCCTAGCCTGGGAACATCCCTATGTCATGGGTGTGACCCTAAAAAGACAAAAAATAAAAGAATAAAAATAAGGTCTCATTATAGAATACTTTGAAAAATGAAGAGGAGTCATTTCTTTCTATTTTTTTCCCATGTGGTCTCTCTCTCTCTCTCTTTTTTTTTTTTTTGGCCCCACCCATGGCATGTGGAAGTTTCTGGGCCAGGGATCTAAGCCACACCACAGTTGTGGTCTGCCCCACAGCTGCACTAAAGCCAGTTCCTTAATCCTTTGTGCCGCATGCGAGCTTCCTCTTCATGCCACGGATGTACTCATACAGTACATATAATGTTCTAGCTCCATTTCGGCTTTGCATAATTTTCACTGCTAACATTTTTAAACAGCTACATAATTTCTTAATTATGAAATTAATAATTTAATTAATTGCTAATAAGTTACTTCTCAAATAATGGACTTTAAGCTAATTCCTAATGTTTGGTTAAATAATTTTGATATATCTTATTATGTAAATTTGTATCATGTTCGGGGATTTTGGACAAGAGTTCTAGATGTGATCTTTCCTGGTCATAGGGTTATGAGGCCTTTTATGACAGCATTTTGTTGTTAGGTCAGTAAGATAGTCTCCATTTTTCTTTTTATTTTTTTAATTACTCAATGAATTTTATTACATTTATAGTTGTATAACAATCATCACAACCCCATTTTATAGCATTTCCATCCCAAATCCCTGGCACATCCCTCCACCCCCCCCAACCTGTCTCATTTGGAAACCATAAGTTTGATAGTCTCCATTTTTCTAAAGTCCAAGTTAACTAAATAAATTTTGTGGTTGGATTGCAGCAATTCTGAATTGAATATCTAAGCATAATGACCTTGTCTTAAAGAAGTTTTAATTGGAGTTCTCTTGCGGCACAGCGGGTTAAAGATCCGGCATTGTCATTGCTGTGGTGCAGGTTCGATTTCTGGCCCAGAAACTTCCACATGCAGTGGCCGTGGCAAAAAAAAAACAACAACCTTGAATTATTATATCTTCAAAGATATTACAGAAATCCTTTGGCATCTTTGTTTTCAAGTAAATCACATGCAGTTTGTTTAGTGAAAGATGTAATTGAAAGATCTATTATCACAGCAAGTGTGAGATTCTTTTGTTGTACTGAGAGTTGTTTGGAAAAAAAAAAGCCTTTGCTAATGGTTTATAAATACTTTCATCAAAGTAGCATTTTAAAAGACTAAATAATCTCAAAATAAAACCTCAGTAAATGGAAGTTGAGATTATTTTGGATAAGAACTCTGATAGGATAGAAAAACCATGGGTCTCGGAGTCAGACGAAATTGTATATGCAACTCTGCCACTTATTCAGTTTATGACTTTGGGCACGTTTTGACTTTTCAGAAACTCTGTTATTGTATAAATAGTGGTCAATAATGTATTAAATAAAAATAAGTTATATAGCAAAGTGACTAACCCAGAGTGAGTGCCCATTTGTTACTAATTAGTAGTAACTTCTCCCCTCCTTTATTCGTGGCACACATTGAAAATGTAAAGAATGTTTCAGGAGGAATATTTAAAATATATAATTTAAAATACTTTAAAAAGACTCTTGTTTTAGTTCAACAAACTCCGTAAAAACGTTTTGCATCTTTTTGTGAGGCTATGCTATACTCATTTAGACATAAAAAGTTGAGGAGTTCCTGTCATGGCTCAGCAGTTAATGAACCCAATTAGCATTCATGAGGATAAAGGTTCGATCCCTGGCCTCGCCAGGATCTGGCGTTGCTGTAAGCTGTGGTGTAGGTCGCAGATGTGGCTTGGATCCAGCGTTGCTGTGGCTGTGGCGCAGGCCAGTGGCTGTAGCTCCGATTTGACCCCTAGCCTGGGAACTTCCGTATGCCGAGAGTGCAGCCCTAAAATAAATAAATAAAATAAATAAATAAATAAATAAATAAAAAGTTTGCAAAGACAGTATTAGATAGATGAATCAGGTATGAAGGATACAATTAGCTGGTTTCAATTAGTTGGTTCCTTCTGATTAAGTCATTTATTTTCTCTGCTTCTTAGTTTCTCACCTGAAATGGAAAAACGCATTTCCTTAAGCTACTAGAGTATTTTTTCCAAGGATGGACAGTTGTGGTTGACCTTTCAGGGAGAACAGAACAGGTTGAATAGTGTTTCCTTTCAAGTAATTTCATCAAGAGAAACGGAGTAAGGGTTAAAAATTTCTTACTAATAGACATTTCTTGTTGAATAAATATATTCTCTTTTTTGTCTCATTTGTTGAAGTATTGTTGATTTATAATGTGTTAATTTCTGCTCTATAGCAAAGCGATTCATATATATATATATGTATATATACATATATTTTCAAAAATATTTTTTCATTATGTTTTACCATAGGACATTAAATATAGTTCTGTATGCTGTACAGTATGAACTTGTTGATTATCCCCTCCGTGTATTATAGCTTACATCTGCTAAAGCCAACCTTGCACTCCATCCCTCTCCCCTCTCCCTTGGCAACCACAAGTTTGCTCTGTCTGTGAGTCTGTTTTTGTTACATAGATAGGTTCATTTGTTTCATATTTTAGACTCCATATATACATGACTTACTTCACTTAGTATGATAATCTCTAGCTGCATAATAAATGTATTCTTAATTCTGATATATACAAGTAATAAAAATCAGATTCTGATTCAGTCATCCAACTAAATTTTTAATGAATGCTCATTACATTCAAGGTGTGTGTAGAGAAAACAATGGACCTTTACAGCCACACACATCTGTGTTTGGATTTTTGTTGGCTTCACTTCTGACCAGCTGTGGGACTGGTGATACAATGAAGATTTCTGACCCTCAGTGAAGCCTCATGGAGATCAGAAGAAAATAAGGAAAGAAACTGAGGCGTCTCTTCTGGAACAACCCATAACCCCCCAAATTTAGTGGCTTACAATACCATCAGTTCGTTATTTTTCATGATTCTGAGGGTTGGCTCTCCAAGAGGTCTTTCTTACAGGATGACGGGCTCAGGGCAGTGTTATAATAAGGTGAAGGCTGAAGCTGCAGGGCCACTGGAGGCGTAGGCTCAGGAGCTTAAAACATGTCACTTTGGCCACAAGTCCAGCTCAGATTCATGGTGTGGAGAAGAGCCTGGGCCTTTGCATCGAAGGGTTATTGCAAAATACCCTGCAAAGAGATATGCTGCTGGGATGAGAGGGGTCTTTCATCAGTAAATCAGCTATGGTATCAGCTGTGTTTGTTTTCAAGAAGCTGAAGATGATGCAATCAGTGTGCCTTGCACTTTGTTCCAGGTGCTCAGTCAGTCTTCATACTCCTCCTTTCACACCTTCAAGAATTGTTCAAAGTTAGGTACAGGTTGTGGGGAGGGATGGACTGAGGGTTTGGGACTGGCATATGCACAGGGTGGTATATGGAATGACTGGCCAACGGGGACAAGCTGTATAGCACAGGGAATGCTACCCAGTATTCTGTGATAATCTATATGGGAAAAGAGTCTGAAGGAGAATGGAAACTGAACCAGAGCCAAATCGAAGCTTGAAACAATGTTCTTTAGAAGAATGCATATATTAGAAACTACGCTTTATGGCCTCCAATAACTGAGACTCATTAAGACCTTTATATATTTAAAAAGAAAGTACCCATTTTATCTCTGCTGAAAAATCAGCTGTGCCCCTCCATTTTGAAATCACTAGGTCAACTTTAAAAGTTGGGGTAGTGGAGTTCCTGCTATGGTACAGTGGATCAGCAGAGTCTCTTCAGCGCTGGGATGCAAGTTAGATCCTTGGTCCAGCACAATGTGTTAAGGATCTGGCATTTTCACAGCTGCAGCATAGGAGAAAACTGAGGCTTGGATCTGTTTCTTGGCCCGGGAACTCCATATGCCATGGAGCGGCCAAAAAAGAAAAAAATTGGAGTAGTATCTCGGTATTCCCGTTGTGGCTCCTCGGGTTAAGAACTCAACATAGGGTTCTATCCCTGGCCTCGCTCAGTGGGTTAAGGATCCGGTGTTGCCACAAGCCGGGGCATAGGTCGCAGTTGCAGCTTGGATCTGGTGTTGCCATGGCTGTGGCTCTGATTTGACCCCTCGATGGGGAACTTCCATATGCTGCAGGTGCTGCAGTAAAGAGAAAAAAAAAAAATAAAGGTTGGGGTAGTATCTTAAAACTATGTTAGATCAGAAATAAAATGTTTACAATGTCCAGGGGAAAAAGGTAGGTCTGACAAAGAAGAAAACACAGGAGAAAAGAATGTGAAGAGGGGGAGTTCCCACTGTAGCTAAGTGGGTTAAGGATCCTGTGTTCCTGTAGCTGTGACATAGGTCTCAGCTGTGGCTTGGATTCGATCCCCCGCCTGGGGAAATTCCATATGCCAAAAAAAAAAAAAAAAAAAAAGGAATGTGAAGAGGAAGAAAGGTATTAGGGAGAGCAACAAATGAGAAGGCTGTTTATGTTGAGTGTTACCAATGGCGCCCCAGGTACTGTTTCACTTTTATGGTTCCTCCTCCCTACAAACTCCTTGCAGACTGGACAATGTCTTATTCATCTTTGTTTTCCCAGCACTAGCAGGATGCCTGACAAACAATCTGTGTTCAGGAAATATTTGTTGGCCTGAATTAAACCACACTAGGGTACTAATGAACACCCTAAATTTAAAATTTCATAGCTAGCCTCTTAGCATAGGTATGTCTGTGGTCAGAAGATTTTTATAGACACGCTTTTAAATTGAGTGAGGGTGCTTGTGAAAGAGACAGATTCCTGGGTTTCACCCCAGAAATTCTGATACAAATGGTCTCCCGGTGGAGCTGAGTGAGTGGGGCCTGGGAATCTGCACTTTCGACAAATGCCTCAGATGTTTCTGATGGTTTGGAAACGAAAGACAGCTGGTAAACTAGCACACCAGATGCATTAAACACTGGAATTGCCCTGCTATTTTAGACTTTGCCTTGAAGCTTGATCTGTAAAGAACATATGACCATCTTAACATGTAAATTTACCAAAGAGATTAAACCAGAAGATGATAACCACAGCCCACCAACACTCTTAAAATTTAATTCCAAATAGCTGGTCTTCTGGTGAGTCTGCAGATTCCTGAGGACTTCCAGTCTCTAGGGCTGTGAAAGACCTAACACAGTGGTTGTATGGAGAAACACCAGTAGAGGTGCTAATTGCCTTAGGAGGGTTTCTGAAAGTGTTAAGTGCTCACAGATCATTAACATTTTGAAGGAGCTGTGTCAAGGAGATTAAGTGTGTTAAGAGGAAAACAACAAAATGTTAATCCATATATGAAATGTTCCAAGTTTTCTAACAAAGAAAAAAATTCGCATTGAGAAATGAGGGGGGAAAACCCTGTGAACAGTGTCTGCAAATATGAGCTCACTGGGCAGAAATTCAGACTGGACTAAAAGGGTAGGTGCCCCTAATTTGAAGTCAGTTATCAGGGATGAATGGCCAGCACTGCTAATTACAACACGTGTAATAGGAGAGCATCACCTTTGCCAGCATCTTGGGATTCACTCTAATCACTAACCACAGTCTTACTCGACTTCCAAGGCAGAGGAGCCCACTGAAAATAACCAAAATCACAAAGCTTTTGATTGTATTTTGTGGATTTCCTTTGTTCAGCATAGCGTCTGAGGAAGGGGGATTTATTTGCTATCATTCGCCCGAATAGGAATAGATAAATAAAACCGAGGCTCAGAGGGATCACCTTACACCCAGTAACTCCCAGGTAGTAAAAGGCATGTTATTAGGTTAAATCTCCCGTGTCCTCCCCTCACCACACTGACTCAACAAGAACGACACAATAAAATATGTCTGTGATTATGATGAACATCCCATTTGACCCTCCCTGTACTCTCTGATCCAGGTAAGGTCAGAAACACGTCCTTTTTACACTGGAGGTAACTGAGACCAAAAGGTATTGTGACAAGTCTATAGGGCTGTAAAAGGCGGCGTGTGGAGGTGGAGCCCAGATCTGACTCCGCAAGTCAGAAGCTCAGATAAGGCTTTGGTAGAGTCCAGGATGAAAGCTCGATCTGGATCTGTTGGAGAGTGCCTACAGGTATGCTGGGCTGCCAGCCGGCGGGGCAAAGAGCCCCTGGCGATTTACCAGATCTGAGCCCAGGGCCCCGGGCGGCTGCGGGTGGGGCCAGCCACAAGATATCTTACTAGAATCTAGAGTAGCTGAGACTTGCGAAATGCATGCTCTCGAGTCCTCTGGTCTCCACCTGGAGCTGATTATCATATCTGAGTGTTCGACTACCGGAGAACAATTACTTAAGGGCATGCCCCGCAGCCCCCGGTTCAGGAGCCGGAATGGCGCCAGCGAGAAAGAGGCATGAGAGCGGTAACCTAACGGAGCCGGGGGTTCAGTTTAGGGCGCTGGGGACACGTCCCCGGAGAGGAGGCAGCTCTCTTGTTCCGCTCCGGGCGGGTGGCAGAGGAGACCGGACGTGGCGTGAGCCAGGAGCGGGGAGGAGAGAAAGCTTAAGAGCGGAGGGGCAGGTCAGACCCTGACGAGCCGGGCGTCGTAGTTACCGGAGGCGGCGGGAGAAGTGCCCACACTGTTGTCTGCACCCCTGCGCGGCCCAGCGCGCCCCGCTCCGGAGTCCCGGAGCCATGAGAGTGCAGGTCAAGGTAAACATCAGTCCTCTACCTTCTGCGCCGTCCTCTACCTTGCGCAGCTGAGATTTGGGGTCTCGCAGCCTCGCAACCTGGAGTCCCGCGCGTGTGCTACTCTCCACTACTTGCCCAGAGCGAAAAAGGAAGTTCTGGGGGCTGAGAGAGGAAGCGCGGCGATGCTTGGGAAAGAAGGGAGCTTGGGGAGTCTGGGAAAGGAGTGGAGACCCTCGTCGTGCCTTGGTCTCTTGTAAGGTGGTCAGACCTCAAACTGGCTAACACTTACCTATTTTGTGTGGATTGGTACACATGGTACGTGAATAAGTACTATTTATTGTGCATATTGTATTTCATACATTTCGGCGTAGTCTGGTGGTTAGTAGTTTCTTTGGAGACGAATCACCTGAGTTAGTATCCCAGCTCCACCACTAATTAGTTGGGTAAGTTACTGAACCTTTGAGCCTTGGTTTTCCTTATCTGGAAAATGGGATAATAATTATAGTTAGAGGGTTAAATGAGATGTTACATGTGCTTTGCACTTAGAATAATACCTAAGATTTTTAGTGGATTACAAAAGTTTGGTTATTACTATTTCATCCAGGCAATAATCGTAATAACCAATGAGACCTAAGTATCACCACCACCCACTCCCACCGCGATGGTTTACAGGTGAGGAAAATGAAACTGAGGGAGAAAAACAGAGTTAGGTTTGGAACCCAGGTGAGAGCTTTAAAACCCTGAGACTATGGATACCATACGCAGGATTTTGATCATTTGTTTCTAGGGAGAAAGTAGTTCATTTTTAACTGCCAAAAGTGGGACCTGTGTTCTTCAGTTTCTTTTTCCCCGTATACAAATTTTGATGTTTCATTTTCCATCTACTTTGGATTTTTCTATGACTGACAAAACATTAGATATTCTGGCTTGACTGACACCTGGGTTTGGCTGTAAGAAACTGGCTGTTTCTTAGGTATATTTTGCTACTGTCAGGGGGCTGTACTCAGGATGAACTTCCTTTTTTGGGCCAAAAGTGGGGACTAGTACCCTCGGATAATATTAAATGATGCTTTGATAGACAAGGTTGTGAATA
>PVHT020000021.1:5161669-5180967 GCA_004024745.2 Catagonus wagneri
AGGGGTCTAATCGGAGCTGTGGCCACTGGCCTGCGCCGCAGCCACAGCAACGCAGGATCCGAGCCGCGTCTGCAACCTACACCACAGCTCACGGCAACGCCGGATCGTTAACCCACTGAGCAAGGGCAGGGATCGAACCCGCAACCTCATGGTTCCTAGTCGGATTCGTTAACCACTGCGCCACGACGGGAACTCCACGTTTACTTTTTTACTGTGCCTGTAGTATGCAGAAATTCCTGGGCCAAGGCTCAGACCTGCACCTCAGCAGAAACTCCATGCCACGACAATAACAACTCCACCTCCTTAACCTGCTGAACGACCAGGGAACTCCATATACATATGTGTGTATTATTTTGATTTGTGCATTTGTTTTTACATAAACATAATTATACTGTTTTATATGTAACCTGATTCTTTTAAGAATAGTTACTGGAAATCTTTCCATGTCAATACTTATGCTTTCTTGACCAATGTGTTCACATGAGCTGGATCAGTCAAGATCAAGAACATAGCATTTTCTGAGCAATCACTCTTCTAGATTCACGCAGCAGACAAAACTTACTTAATGTCAGCCTATATGCTAAACCCTGTTCCAAAACCCGGGAATATACAGTCAAACTTTTATTTTTGAGTTAGAGAGGGATGGTGAGATGGTTCTAGGGGATGGAACTAAGCTCAGCTATAGCTTTAATTGCCTTGTCGTCCCTCTCCTGTAGTACAAACATCATTCAATCAAGTTTTCCTGTCTGTCTCTCTCTGTGTAAAATCATGACCATTACAAATTGAAATCTATAATTATGTGCCACCAGGGCAATGGACCATGCCCCATGTGATCTATATATATCATAGAATATTATTCAGCCTTAAAAAGGGAGGAGACTCTTGTCATAGGCCACATCATGGATGGACCTTGAAGATACTGTACCAAATGAAATAGCCAGTCACAAAAGACAAATATTGTATGATTCCATTTATATGAGGTGTCTAAAGTAATTCAGTGCACAGAAAGAAAAAGTAGAACAGTGGTTGCCAGAGACTGGGTAGACAGGGAAATGAGAAATTGTTTAATAGTTAAAAAGTTTCAGTTTTTACAAGATGAACAATTCTGGAGTTTTTTTGCACAAAATTATATGTATAGATAGTAATACTAAACTGTACATTATAAAGTGGCTATGATGGTAAATTCTACATTGTGTATATTTTATCACAGTTTTAAAAAAATAGAGAAAATTTCACATGAACTCCATAGTGCGATTTGTTCTATAATGTGAATTCAGTGAGTGAACCTGCTTTCACCTAGGTTCACCTTTTGCCTGTAATTATGGCTTTTCTAGAGTATCAAAAGCAGGTAACAATGGATTGCCCTGGAAACATTCTTTTTTTAAATTTTATTTTATGGCTGCACCCATGGCATATGGAAATTCCCAGGCCAGGGATCAGTCCTGGACCACAGCAATAATAATGCCAGATCCTTAACCCACTGAGCCATCCGGGAACTCATCTGGAAACTTTCTTCTGATGGACTTGGCATGTTCCCTTTTTGGGGTAGCCCACTGTTGCTTTTTCTTTCTTCCCACAAGTGCTGGTATTTCCACATCCCTGGAGAAAATGTTCCCCAGTCCTTTCTAGCACAGATAAACTTTTGAGACTACTTCAGAATTACACAGCTGGGGACAGTGAGAAGTGGTTATTTTGTTTGCCTTGGAGGTTGCATTCTTTCTCTCATTTTGTAATCACATGCCTTTGCAGGAGCTTCCTAGTCCATTTTACTCAATGGCACAGACAGGTGCTTTCCCTGGCCCTGATTTTTCTGCATTTTCCCTACTGGCATTCGCTTTTAGTCCTTGCCTGATGTGGAAGGATCCTCTGGTGTTTGCTGGTGTTTGGATCTTAAAGCACTCCAAGATCAGGAGGCTATTATCCTGGGATTGCAGTTGTATTACGTGTTTTGATTGGAGTGATCAGCCTGGTGATTTTTTTTTTTTTTAGGGCCACAACCACGGCATATGGAGGTTCCCGGAATAGGAGTCTAATCAGAGCTGTAGCCGCTGGCCTACACCACAGCCTTAGCAATGACAGATCCAAGTTGCATCTGCAACCTACACCACAGCTCACGACAATGCTGGATCCTTAACCCACTGAGCAAGACCAGGGATCGAACCTGCCTCCTCATGGATGCCGGTCAGATTAGTTTCCACTCAGCCACAGTGGGAACTCCTGGGTTGTTCTTTATTCTTCCACCTTTCCCTAATCTATGTGTGGCCATCGTATAGAATTTTTCTTCCACACAGACTCAAAGCCTCTCAGGGCGAATGACTATGAGCAACTGAAGTTCTTTCTTCACTTTACCTATTGTGGAGGTTCTTGTAAATGGTTTTATTTTCCATTTTTTTGGCCTTTTAGGGTCACACCTGTGGCATATGGAAATTCCCAGACTAGGGGTCGAATTGGAACTATAGCTGCCGGCCTACACCGCATCCACAGCAATGTGGAATCTGAGCTTCATCTTAACCCTACACCACAGCTCACAGCAATGCCGGCCGGATCCTTAGCCCATTGACTTGAACCCTCGTCCTCATGGATACTAGTCGGATTTGTTAACCGCTGAGCCATGATTCAAACTCCTGTAAATGGTCATTTTCGACACAAGCAAACCACTGGGTGCAGGGTAGAACCACCCCTGTCTGTCAGGAACCATGCTTTCTGTAGCAGGCGTGCTAGTCACCTTAGAGAAAACACTCCTGAGGTTTTCTCGAGGTTCTATCACTGTCCTGTGTGTGAGTTTAACATTCTCTTTATCTTCCTTGGTACAGTGGTGTATTGAGGGCTATGGGCCAGTAGGACCTACTCAAGTTGCTCACACAAAACCAAAGAGATTTAGGTCAGGCACGATTTAATTTACTTGTGATTATAAGATTATAGAGCCTGAAAATCATATGCCACTTTGCAACAACTACCGAGTTCCTTCCTTTCTCACTGATTTCCCTCATTTGTTACCAACAAAGGAACAGGACATTGTCATTGTAGGCACTCTAGAAATAACAGCAGGGAGGCCAAAAGAGTAATGAAGGGAACCAAGAGTTAGAAAAAGTAGTTTTTCTGCTGACTGCACACCTCCTGGCTGCAGGCAAGTTAGCTCAGTTTTAGAGTAAATGTCCACCATTTGCGACCCCTTCTTTCGAAGGGCTTTGAGTTAAGAGATTGCTTTGAGAATCTGATGAAAGCAAGATAAGCAACTCAAAGACTCAAACTAGAGTGGAAACCTGACCTGGGCACTCAGGCCTACTGGTCAGTGTACACTCTGTCTAAAAATGGCTGCCCACCCTTGGCCTCAGAGGACCATTGCCAAGTTGAAATGCAAGTTTAGTATTGCCAGATTCTGTTTTTTGTTTTTTGGCTTTTTAAAATTAACTTTCCTTGTTGAAGAAAATGCAGATATACAGATTCTTTCTTGAATTATGAAACTTCTGGGTTTTTGTATCTTACTAGTTGCTTCAAAGATTTTTATTTTTTAAATTAAAAAAAAGTTTTTTTGGCCACACCTATGATTGAAGAAATTCAGAAGTTCCCAGACCAGGTATCAAACATATACCACAGCTGGGAGCCAAGCCTCAGCAGTGACAACACCAGATCTTTTACCTGCTGGGCAATGAGGGAACTCCAAAGTTGATTGAAAACACTTTAGGGGCTGAACCAAACACATTTGTGGCCAGCTTTCTGCCTATAGGCAGACATATATCTGTATTTTTTTTTTTTTTTACTATGGGTAAACCCAAATTATTTATGGATTTATTTATGGGTTTTCCTCTTTCTTTCTGCTTGTGCCACGTCCACCTTAAATTTTTTAACAAGTTTATTGACATATATTCATATGTCATATAGTTTACCTGCTTAAAAAATACAATTTAATGGCTTAATTTCTTATATTTACAGGGCTGTGCACCCATCCTGACAGCCTATTTATTTATTTATTTATTTATTTGTCTTTTTGCCTTATCTAGGGCTGCTCCCGCGGCATATAGAGGTTCCCAGGCTAGGGGTCTAACAGGAACTGTAGCTGCCAGCCTTTGCCACAGCCACAGCAACACGGGATCTGAGCCGCATCTGCAACCTATACCACAGCTCACGGCAACGCCGGATCCTTAACCCACTGAACAAGGCCAGGGATTGAACCCGCAACCTCGTGGTTCTTAGACAGATTCGTTAACCACTGAGCCACGACGGGAACTCCTGACAGTCAATTTTAGAATGTATTCATTATCCCTTGCATGCCTTGGCTCTCAGTCCCAAACCCCTCCATCTTTACCAACCCTAGGCAACCACTGATGTCCTTTCTGCCTCTACAGATTTGCCTGTTCTGGGCATTTTATATAAAGAGATTCATACACTATTTATTCCTTTGTGACTGATTTCTTTCACTTAGCGTAACGTTTTCAAGGTTCATCCATGTTGTACAATGTATCCATGCTTCATTTCTTTGTATTGCTGAATAATACTCCATTGTGTGGATATAGCACATCATATTTATCTATTCATCAGTTGCTGGATATGTTTTTTCTTTTTTGTCTGTTGTGAATAATACTGCTATGAACATTTGTGTACAAGTTCTTACATGGATATGTGTTTTCATTTCTCTTGAGTAGATACCTAGAAGTGGACTTATCAGATCATATCATAATTCTATGTTTAGCCTTTTGAGGGACCTCCAGGCTGTTTTTCACAGTGGTTGCACCACTTAACATTCCCACCAGCAATCTCTGAGAATTCCAGTTTCTCCCCATTCTTGGCAGTACTTTGTTTTTTGTTTTTTTGTCTTTTGCTTTTTAGGGCTGCACCTGCGGCGTACGGAGGTTCCCAGGCTAGGGGTCGAATCAGAGCTACAGCTGCTGACCCTTGACACAGCTATAGCAACATCAGATCCGAGCTGTATCTGTGACCTGTACCACAGCTCATGGCAATGCTGGATCCTTAACCCACTGCTTGAGGCCAGGGGTCAAACCCACAACCTCATGGTTCCTAGTCATATTTGTTTCTGCTGTACCATAATGGGAACTCCTTGACAGCACTTTGTATTATCTGCCTTTTTGATTGTAGCCATCCTAGTAGGTGTGAAGAGGTATCTCACTGTGGTTTAGATTTGCATCTAAATGATTAATGACTAATGATGTTGAGAATCTTTCCCTGTGTTCACTGGCCATTTATATACCTTCTATGGAGAACAGTGTATTTGGATCATTTGTGCAGCACTTGGGTTTTATCCAGCTCTTGAGATTTTCTCCTGAGAAATGCTCACATATCTACAGAAAAGTTGTTATATAATTTCTAGAGGTTCATGACTGTTCTGATACTTCTCAATGGGTCTGAGGATACCCGCGGAGGATGTGCTGTATAGTGGAGATTTTTCTGGGTACTTGATATGCTTGGACTCATTTATTATTTTCTACTAAGGACCTTATGTTCAGGAAAGTAATTTGTAAAGCCTAAAACACTATTCAGCTTCAGGGATTGTTACAGGTGCCAGTTCTGCAGGTGAGTGATGGTGATAGTATTTTTACGAGCTATTGTTTTCTTGGGCAAATTTCTCAACCTCTCTGACTCAGTGTCCTCAATTGTTAAATGGAGATAATAACTGTCCCTACATCCCACATGCTCTTGGGCAGAGTTAATATCAACAAAGTGCTTCGCATGGTGCAGGTGGGTGCCTAGAAAGGGCTGAATAATTGTTCACCTGGTTCTGTGGACCGGATGTATGTCCCCAAAGTTCATATGTTGAAGCCCCAATCTACAATGTGATCGTATTTGCAGGTGGAAACTTTGGGAGTTAATTAGGTCTTGAGGGTGGAGCCCTCATGAATGGGATTAGTTCCCTCATGAGAAGAGACAGAGAGATGAGCGCTTTCTCTGCCATGTGAAGAAAGTGTAAGAAGGTGACTCCTGTAAACCAGGAAGAGGTTCTCACCAAAGCTCAACCAGGAGGGAACTCTGGTCTTGAATTTATGGCCTCCAGAACATTGAGAAATAAATGTTCATAGTGCAAGGCAACCAGCCTATGATATTCTGTTAAAGTAGCCCAAACTGACTAAGATACCTGCTATTTATATCATCTTATAGAATAGAACAAGTTATTAGTGTATCTGTTGGAAAAAATAGATATCCTCCATTGATCTTTTAAAGAGCCAAGAGGTTTCTTTTGTTTGTTTCTGTTTTTTTTGTAAAATAATCTTGTAACCTTAGGAAAGAGAATTTACCTCCAGAAAATTAAGTCCAGAGGGTACTTGTCAGATTCTTGGCCTGGATCAGTTAATCCTCTCTAACCTTTGTCACCACAGTTAGTGTCTACTTTAAAGTGATTTAAAACAAGAAAGAAAAGAAAAAAACAAAATCCCCAGTCCCTGTCCTTATCTGGCCTAGAGAAACTCAGGTCCCAAGCAGGCAGTTTTGCTTTGTGATCAGGTCAAGTGATTAGATACTGTTGGATTAAAGCAGAGAGGGTCCAAAGTCTTAAGACCTGAACTCTTTATAGTATTAGCTAGAGTCTTTAGGGTATTCTTAAGAAAGGCAGACTAGGAGGGAGTCAGTGAATTGGAATAAGACTTTACAGATTGTATCTTTGTTCTTGGATGGAATAGAGGCAAGCCTCTCAGGGTCATGATACGGTTCTTGAGCTGCTCCCAGCCACTACTTTGAAAGAGAAACCACATTTTGAGAAATAACTCTTGGAGTGGAGACATTTTAGACCGAAAGTGCATCTTGTTGGAGTTGCCGTTGTGGCTTGGTGGTGACAGCTTGACTAGTATCCATGAGGATGCAAGTTCGATCCCTGGCCTTGCTCAGTGGGTTGGGGATCTGTCGTTGCCGTGAGCTGTGATGTGGGTCAGAGATGCATCTCAGATCCAGCGTGGCTGTGGCTGTGTTGTCGACCCCCTGCTGCAGCTCTGATTCTACCCCTAGCCTGGGAAACTCCATGTACCACAGGTGCAGCCCTGAAAAACAAATAAGAAAGAAAGTGCATCTTGCTGATTAGTGTTTGGATTCAGCAAATACTGAGTGTGAAAAGCAGGGTGATAGGACTAGGAGCCATTTACCCAGAGGGAGTCGTCTGAACTCCTTCTCTGTGGGGTGTTCCTGATGTTAGAGTCTTTCATGAATGGAAGAGCTCTGTAAGGTTTAGGCCAGGAGAATTTCTGAGAATTACTGGAATCCCAATATTTTGTCAGTTTTGTTTTCTGTCCCACAATGGTGTGTGTGTGTGTGTGTGTAGTGCATGGGTTTTTTAAAAGGATTTTTTTCATGACATTTGTTAAAGATGACGAGGAAGACTATTCAGGATACAGCAACTGCAGTGGGGGTTTTGCAGTAGAAAAGAGTGATTGGGCTCAACTCCAAGTTTAAGGAAAGTGGTTTTATTGCTAAGGAGCAGGATGGGGTCAGTGGATGGAAAAAAGGCCAAGAGAAAACATTGAGGGAGGGGGTTCTTGCTAGACCAACTCAACAGCATTCTTGCTGAAGGTGGACCAGAGTGATCAGATACCAAACGTGGGAGATTTTTGCTAAACTAATTCAGCAGGATTCTTGCTAAAACTGTACTGAGTGGGCCAAGGACAGAGTCCAAGAAAGAACGTGACTCAGTTTTGGTCAGGGAAGAGTCTTCCTCAGTTTGCAACTGGGGGGTGGTTAAGGTAGAACATTCTTTATAGTGCAATCAATCACAAAATTCACGAGTATTTGAGTAACATATTCTCTAAAGAAGAAAAGCTGCTTTGGTTTAGTCCCTCTTTTAGAAATGCATTTTTGGATCATTTAAAGGTCTTTTTCTTATGGTTACAGTATATTTCTAATCTTACGATAGCAGAAGAAGTTAAATAGAGAAGAAATGTCTAAATACTCAAAACCCAGTGAAAATGGAAACCTGTTATGTAGTTTGTCTTCTCAATGACTTAGGGAAAGGCATTGTGTAGTAGCTATGTTCCCCTGAGAACAATATAATTGTTCCTTCCTGAATTATATTCAAAGTACAGTCAGTCTCTAAACAACAATGTTGGAACTTTGAAAATCTAGTGTAACAGCCAGAAACTCAAGTTGGGAAATTTTTTCCTAGCAAATGGTACTTTATATCTGCCAACCTCTGTTACTCAAAGAATTCTTGGTATCCCACTGACAGAATTCTGATTCTGAACTTCCTGGACCACCCTCATTCCATTAAAACATCTTTTTCCTCTTAGAATTTTAGGGGAATTGTTTACTCTTGGTGTGAATTTTTTTTCTGAGGAAAAACAAGAACACACACACAATTTGAACCTTACCCTAAATCTTTCAGCTTAAATTAAGATAAAAATCTGAAAAACTTCTGTCTTTTAGACTAAGTTAAACATCTTAAAGATATTAAAAAAAATATATATATATAGTTAGGAATTCCCATTGTAGCTCTGGATTAAGAACCTGACTAGTATCCATGAAAATGTGGGTTTGATCCCTGGTTTCGCTCAGTGGGTTGAGGATCCGGCAGTGCCACGAGCTGCTGTGTAGGTTGCAGATGTGGCTCAGATCCCAAGTTGCTGTGGCGTAGGTTGGCAGCTGCAGCTCCAATTCAACCCCTAACCCAGGAACTTCCATAAGTCATAGGCACAGCCCCCAAAAGGAAAAACAAAAAAAGATATAAAATTTAGGGGAGAGAACATTCTTAGTTGGTAACTAGTGGAAATCTTTTGGAAAAGAATATCCCCAAATGGCATCCTGTGGAAACAAGTGCATGATGTCCTCAGAGATGGTCTTTGGTTAAATATATTTAGGGGAGCAATGGGTAGTTTAAGTTTTTCTGAGGAGGCAATACTTGCATGTGCTTATATAGCCAGAAAATATTTTCTGTATCTCGCATGTAATACCTTGATTCTGCAGAATATACTTTAGAAAAGTCTGATGCCATGCTTATATATGTGCCCAGAACACGGGCCAGGGGGCTACTGCAATGGACTAGACAGTTCTCTGTCCTCTGAGTCTCGTTAGGTCATGACAGTACTGCGCAGGGGTTAAGCACAGAGGGTGCAAAGGCACATGAAAGCGAGGTCCTGAACCAGAGATCCAGAAAGAGCGTTTCTAGAAAGTTTTTCTAGAAGACATGATGTCTCTAAGTGGGTAGAGAAAGAGAGGAGTGGAAAATATCCTAGGCTGGGAGCAGCGTGTAGGAAACACCACAAGGTGAATTCAAAGTTGTTCAATATATTTAGAATGTAGGGATTTAGGTTGGAAGGGGCGAGAGAGGAGGTGAGGTGGGGAGCCCCTCAGGTGTGGTGGGCAATGAGCTGTAGACCTCGTGAAGGACTTTGAAATTTAATCCTCGAGACAACAGGAGAACCACTGAAAAGATTTCAGGGAAGGAAACTTGTATGGCTGGAGTACAAGGCTGGCAGGGAGGCAATTTTTTGCTGCATAATCTGTTGTACCTGTGGTTTTTATACTCTTTGCAAAATTCCCTATAAAAAAAGCTGTTGGGGCCTGGCTTACATGTCCCATGAATGATAGAGCAAAGGATTAGAGTGTAAGAACTAAGAGTAGCATTTTTAACAATTATAGCATTGTAGCAAATCTGTTTTGTTTTTTGCTATATGGCAACTAGGCACACAGTTGTAAAGATTTACCTGAAGTGATTATAATTAATTTTTTAAAAAATGGAAATGGAGGTCCTCTTTTTTTTTTTAATGGATTTTATTTCAATTATAGGTGTACATAAATCATCACAAGTCAATTTTATAGATTTTGTATCTTTGGAGGTCCTCTTTCTAAGCACAGTGCAGCTAAAGGAATGCTCATGAAAATTTACAGCCTGACAGTGGGACGGCTGGAAGTTATTCTAACAACGCTTGGGGTCAGTTACCCAGGAAGAACAGGATTTCTCCAGTTTGCTGATAGAGATTTCTTACAGACTAGAGAAGAAAACATTTACTTTGCTCTTGCTCCCATTTCCTTTCATTATACCAAATGCCCTGACTTGTCCAGTTGCCCAGTTATCCCTGATTATATTTACTCTTTTTTTTTTTTTTTTGTCTTTTTAGGGCTGCACCCACAGCATATGGAAGTTCCTTGGCTAGGGGTCCAATCAGAGCTGCAACTGCTGGCCTACGCCACAGCCACAGCAACTCCAGATCTGAGATGCACCTGTGACCTACACCACAGCTCGTGGCAACACTGGATCCTTTAACCCACTGAGAGAGGCCAGGGATTGAACCGGCATCTTCATGGACACTAGTCAGGTTTGTTACCCCTGAGCCACAATGGGAACTCCAATTTACTCTTATCTTTTACCCCAGATTCCCATTTATTTAGCCTAGTTGTCTGCAGACCCTCACAATCTGGGGCATTCATTTTTTGGCTGGCATATTAGGGACATCCCTGGAATATTGTGTGGCAGTTTCTCCATAGGGTGACCAGTGGGACACTATTGGTATCCCCGTCTAGTTTAAGTTTGGTGGACCCTCTATTGAGAGAATGTTTCATATGCTTTGGGATCTATAGAATACGTGCTGTACTATGCTGATGTTGTATTGTAAAGGGCTGGTTAATAAAAAGGGGCGCTGGGACTGTACACCTTCTCCTACCTTCCTTCCTTTATTTTTCTTTGAGTTGAGTTGGGTGTAAATTCCTCAGGATTTTCTACATAAGTGATCATGCTGCCTGCAATGCTTTGTTTTTTTTCGGCCATTCCAGATATCCGGCTGCCTTATATCCTTTTCTTTTCTATTCTTTTTCTGGTCTTTTTAGGGCCATACCTGCTGCACGTGAAAGTTTCCAGGCTAGGGGTTGAGTCAGAGCTGCAGCCACTGGCCTACACCACAGCCACAGCCACATGGGATCTGAGCTGCATCTGTGACCTACACCACAGCTCATGTCGACGCCGGATCCTTAACCCTCTGAGCGAGGCCCAGGGGTTGAACCCGAGTCCTCATGGATACTGGTTGAGTTCAGTACCGCTGAGCCACAACAGGAACTCCTACCTCCTTTTCTTAAATTTTTTTTTTTTTTTCTGGCCACCCTCATGGAATGTGGAAGTTTCCAGGCCAGGGAAAAACCCACGCCACAGTGGCGACCCAAGCCAGTGCGGTGACAATGCTGGATCCTTAACCCACTGTACCACAGGAGAACTCCTCCTAGCTTCCTTTCTCTGTGGGTAAGATGGACAAAGGAGCATGCTGAGATTTGAAGCCCTCAGAGCTAAATGGGCCACGGCTTTCTGTAAAGCACCAGTAGTAGAGTCTGGGGCAAAATTACCAAGAAGGGAAAAGTTTGTCATCTATTCCTCGCTTCTGTCAGAAGAGGAAGCGTTTTCTTCAAGGCTGAGCCTTCCTCTTTGGCTGTTCATACCACTTCTTTCCCTGCCTTCTACCCCCCAAATTCTCTAAAGTCACTTTTATTCTCTCTTGAATCTTCACTCTTTCTCTTTTTATCTACATACAAGGTTCAAGCTTTCTTAACGTAAGATAAACCTGGTCTCAACTTTGCCTTTTTTTTTTTTTGCCTTTTCTAGGGCTGCGCTCACAGCATTGGAGGTTCCCAAGCTAGGGGTCTAACAGGAGCTGTAGCTGCCGGCCTTCGCCACAGCCACAGCAACGCAGGATCCGAACCGTGTCTGCAACCTACACCACAGCTCACGGCAATGCCGGATCTTTAACCCACTGAGCGAAGCCAGGTATCGAACCCACAACCTCATGGTTCCTAGTCGGATTCGTTAACCACTGAGCCATGATGGGAACTCCATCAACTTTGCCTATTAAACATGTGTAAAAGAGCTCTGGTGCTGGTATTTAATAAAACCTGCTCCTCCTCTGCAGAGGTAATAATAATTGTATCTATCACACATTTGTGATTATTACTTTAGCTGGCGCATAAAGCATTTAGCATAGCCTTTCACATATGTGACCATCTACATTAATGCTGGCTTTTGTTTTACGTTGTTGACCTAGTAGCTTGTAGCATTTTTTTTTTTTTTTTTTTTTTTTTGCATTTTAGCGCTGCACCCGTGACATATGGAGGTTCCCGGGCTAGGGGTCAAATTGGAGCTAGAGCTGCCGGCCTATGCCACAGCCACAGCAACGTGAGATCCAAGCCAAGTCTGGATCAATGCCACAGCTCACAGCAATGGTGGATCCTTAACCCACTGAGCCAGGCAGGGATCAAATCCTCAACCTCATGGTTCCCAGTCAGATTCGTTTCCACTCTGCCACGATGGGAACACCAACCTAGTAGCTATTTTTATTATTTATTTCTCCTGAGGCTATCTTACACAAGCTGCTTCCTTTGTTTTACAACCTATTTCCTGACTCTCAGTCTGGTCATTATGGACAAAAGTTGTTCTTCTTTGTTTTCAGTATTAAACACTTCTCACTTTTCCTTTGACACTACATACTTTGGGAATAATGCAAACATTTTATTAGAAACTTTCTCCTTTCCCAGCATTAAGCATCATGACATCATCCTGATTAGTAACTCTGTCCTTTTTTCCCTGAGCTCTTCTGTACCATATGTTTAGATGCTTTCAAAGGTTATTGGTTCTTTTATCTTCTCTGTCTTCTGCTCCCCAGTGACCTCGTGGCTTTTGCCATACTTTAACATGGGTGTCCTCTGAATTCTCCAGACCTAAATCTTTGCATTTCTAACCACCGTGGAAGTTCATCTACCACCTTTCAAAACCTTAGTCATCTTTCAAGGACTTTCCTAAGTTTTGTGTCTGTCCTCCGTGAAGACTTCCCAAAAGTCAGCAGACAGAAGGGATTTCTTCTTCCAAGAGTCCCACAGCCTGCACTTGTACCTTACGGGGTATCTATTTGTAAACATAGGTTCTTCTTCTTTGGTGTTGGTCTTTGGGACACCGTTTTATTTATTTATTTTTGTTAGAATAATATGATATGCCCATCAATGTATTTTTTAACAAAGGAATAATCTATTTTTAGATATATCGATATTTGAAAGGAAGAATGAGTAAATTGATAGGAGATAGGCTATCTTTGGGTTTTGAAGGGCTGATCCCCCACTCATCATGCTTCGGTGACATCTTTGGGAGTAAGGATGTGGTAAGTACTAAGGTCAACTGTCAAAGTTAAATATGAACGCAGTCAAAACTGTCCTTCAAAAGGCCGTTTCATTGCTCAGAAAGAGAAGCATATTAAGATTTGATCTCTGATTGCTTTTTCTGTCTTGGAACATCTCCTCTTGAGCACCAGATTAAATAGGGGATGTTGAAGTACCAGAGTGCACTTACTGAGATGAGATGCTCAGACTAAGACATGCACGTGGAACCAAGACCAACCAGGAAACAGTTGGTCCCATCCCTCACTCACACTTAACCCTAGTAGCCCATATTCCATCACTTTTGGGCAGTTGTTTTTCATGTATGGTACCCCCTGCAGGCTACCGGGGATCTTTGAGACCCTCAAAATCAAAATTATTTTTATAGTGGTACGTTATTTCCCTCTTTTACTCATTCTGTCATGAGAACACAGTGGAGTTTTCTTGAGGTTGCTGACAAATCCACAATATCTAAAAAGGCTATTAAAGTAATATTTCCTTTTTCCAACTTCATGTCTGTGTGAGGCCAAATACTCTTAAATACTTCAACCAAACCCACTTTGCAACAGACTAAATTCAGGTGCGGATAGGAAAATCCAGCTGTCTTAAGCCAGACAAAAATACAAGATGATGCTCTTTTCGTAAATCTTTAAAAAATATTTTCCATAAAAATATATTTTAACATGTGATAGATTTACTGTTGTTATTTTAAAGTGAAATGATGGTAAATACTTTAAAAAGTCTCCCGTTCTAATTTCTAATATGTAAATAATGGTAGGTATACCCTACAAATGAAAGCTTTCTGGAGGTTCTTGGTAGTGCATATATGTTAATTCCAAAATCCTAGTTTATCTCTCGCCCTACCCCCTCCCTCTTGGTAACTATAAGTTTGTGTTCTATGTCTGTGAATGTATTTCTGTTTTATAAATAAGTTTATTTGTACCAATTTTTCAGATTCTACATATAAGTGATATCATATGATATTTGCCTTTCTCTGTCTGGCTTACTTCATTTAAGATGACTAGCCTTCTTTCATTCTTTTAGCAAAGATTTTAAATTTGTCCAAGTTAAATATGTGGTAAGTGTCTGCATGGGATTTCAAGAAGCATAATCCTGTTGTAGTGTTCTTTCTGCTGTGCTGCACTGAGAAAATGAAACAAGTAATCTTCATTGTATGTATAAACCTTACTATAGATAACAGAAATGAAATTGACATTAACCTGTAATTCCTAATAAAGGCTTTATTGTCTCAGAGGATGGTGAATTTATAAAGGCAGTTATTTGATGGAGTTCCTGTCCTGACTTAGCGGAAATGAATCTGACTAGTATCCATGAGGATGCAGGTTCGATCCCTGGCCTCACTCAGGGTTAAGGATCTGGCGTTGCTGTGAGCTGTGGTGTAGGTCGCAGACACAGCTTGGATCCCCACATTGCTGTGGCTCTGGTGAAGGCCATCAGCTGCAGCTCCAATTTGACCGTTAGCCTGGGAACCTCCACATGCAGCGTGTGCGGCCCTACAGTAAAATAAAATAAAGACAATTATTTGAGCATAGCTCCACTAATAGTGAAGTTTGGGATAAAAGAATACAGGTTCACTCCAAGGAAAAGTATTTTAGACTATGTAGTTCACTTGTGTATAGTCCTAGTGAAGTTTTGGATAATTTAACAAGATGTTTGTAGCATGAATAAAGACCATCTGTGTACTTGGATAGTGAATTTGTAGATATTTTGTTGGGTGGATATTGGAGATTGACTGTATCTAACTTGAAAACCTTAATAGATTATAGTAGCTGTACTACAAATAGGCCTAGTATTTAGTCAAATTCTGTATTTCACTATCCAGGGGCCATTGTAAAGAGCACTTATAAAGGAATCTTCCATTTACTTTTCCCTTATCAAAATGATTTCACGTGATATGAAATTATAAACATCTAATTTGCAGCCAGGGATTGAATCCAAGCCATAGCAATGCTGGATCCTTCAACCCATTGCGCCACACTGGGAACTCCGTGTTTGCAAGTTTGATTCCTTAGGATACTGGATAAGGCTGAAGCACGTGTCCCTTGAAGCAGAGGAAAGGCTGTCTTCTCATTGCCTTTGAAATTGTGTTTTGGGAATAACATAAGGAGGGTTCTCATGAATTTGGGGAGGGGAGGGATAGAGTATGACATCATTTTAGTTTGAACCTTTATGATATGCTCTATAGGTAGGTCACCTAATTCCCCACTAGGTGAATTAGATATTTTGAGTTCTTCTAATTCCCCATTAGGCTCTGTGGAGAGTTTATATATATGTTCTACTCCTGTGCTCATGAGTATCTGTGATCTAGATAGATGGTCATTGTGAAGTTCTGAATGCTTTTGCTCAACAAGACTGTAAATGAAAATGTCAGTAAAATTTCTCACCTAAACAAGAGAAGTGGTGTCTTAGGGAATTGTGAGTTATTTAGTTGACATTTTATTATTTTTATTTTTATTTGTCTTTGGTCATTTTAGGGCTGCACCTGCAGCATGTGGAGGTTCCCAGGCCAGGGGTCGAATCGGAGCTGTAGCCGCCGGCCTACGCCGCAGCCACGCCAGATCCGGGCCGCATTTGCAACCCATACCGCAGCTCACGGCAACGCCGGATCCTTAACCTACTGAGCAAGGTCAGGGATCAAACCCGCAACCTCATGGTTCCTAGTCGGATTCGTTTCCACTGAGCCATGATGGGAACTCGACATTTTATTTTTTAAAGATGTTACCGAAAAAAAAAAATCATTACCAGCAAAATAGTGCTTACCTCTACCCAAAGAGAAGAAAACATATAAGATTATTTTCTGTTCTTTATAAAGTACTCCTTAATGCTGCCTCCTGGAAAGACTGTTTCCTGGAAAACCAGTGAGGTCAGCTTGTGGCAGTGCTGGCAAACCAGATCCTGGGGTTTGGGTTATTTTAGGTTTAGATACTCTTTGCCTGAGTCTGTTAATCTTAGTTCAAGTGAGTTCCCTGAGGTGCCCCTGCGGAGTGTGGACACCCACCCCCGTGGGACACCTGAGCTGAGTCTTCTGAGTGGATAGCCTGGCTTTGCACTGTCGAGGTTCCCCAGCTGCCACATCTGCATTGTGGAAATCCATCTGCCTGGCACTCAGTTTGAAGAGGTCCTCACTCAAAGGGAGGGACTGTGTAGGGAAAACATCAAATGTTGATCTGGAGTCTGAAAATAGTACTTCTCTGTTTGGTTCCTTCTGGTGCTTCCCTGCATGTTGTAGATTCCATGATAAATAAACTAATCCCTGTCTTGAAGCTAATGATAATAATGTTAAGAAAAAACAACTGAATAAGTATAATTAAGCACTGTGAGTGTTGTGATGTATATAAGATAGAAGGGGATACAAAAAGGAAGTAATCAGTTTCACCTGGAAAAAAAGTATTTTTTAGGTGTTAGATTTTTAAGTACAAAAAAAAAAAAGGTGCACTACACCTTAGCTGGGTGCATTACAACCCACAGTCACACACAAACAACTCCCTGGATGTTTAAAAAAATCCATGCACATTTAGAATTATTATTTTTTTAATCTAAGACTTTGCCTTCTCAGAGATTGCCCTGAGAGAGAATCTATTATCTGCAAACCCTAAAAAGCCCCAGCGTGGAAATACTTTCAGTGACTTTAGGAATTAATTCACATATACCTACAGTTAGATGATTAGTCTTTGAACATTTCTTGGCTATTTCCCACCCTCAGCCCAGTCCTGGGATTAGATGTAAACTCTGATTATGTTTTACGTGGAGGCAAACTGTGCCAGCACAGCCTCAGACCAACACTATTTCCCTTCTTTGTCCTCTTTCCCTTTCCCAAAGAGCAACCATAATTAAAATACAACCCACCTTCCCCAGTATATACAAAATACCCAGGCTATAAAGACTGCTGCAATAGCTATAGAAATGGCATATTCTCTGCTGTCGGTAATAATTTGCTGCTCCAAGTGGCAGGAGCCAGCATGTTGGGTTTGCCCTCAGTGGATCTGGGCTATTGAATCAGAACCAATGAACATTTACTTCCTAGTAGTTCTCTGCTGAACTGAACATTGGGGGGGCCTCCTCCATAAGTATTGAAGAGTATATTGAAAAGGCTACCATTATGAACTAGGAAGAAAAAGCATACTTGAAAGTGGAGAATTACTTGAAACACTTGCAGATTAAGCCTGCTTTTCTTCTCCTGTAGTTTTGAGATAAGATATGGGAGCTGGAGGAGGAAAGTTTCCACGTTCTTGTTATGGCGCAGGTTTCCTGTTTACACCCTTGGAGAGAAACTGTATACATGGATTCTTAAAGCTCTATTTTAAGTGTGTTCATTTTGTTGCTTATTCAACAATCATTGGGTTGGGCCCTGGGGCAACAGAAATGAGTGGCGCGGGGCCTGTAGGAGCTGGAGTCTGGTGGGGGAAAGAATGGACCCATAAAAATTATTTGTTTGTAGTATGAGAGGCCCTAGGAGGGAGATTTGGAGGTCAGGAGGTATTTTTCTAGGAAAAAAAAATACATCAAAGTTAAGTTCCTAAGCTATCAACCAAAAGCTAATTTTTACCTTCAATATTACCAGTAATAAGTTTTGAGCCTTAATAAGTCCCAGGGAGAAATCTAAGCCATTGATTTCTTTCAATAGGCCAATGAGGTATTACTTTGATTAGTATCTCCCTTTTTAACAGATGACCAAACAGTCATGAAGAAAGTGATTTTTCCAGATAGTTCTATTAGAGTCAGCTTTCTAGCCTTAAAAAAAAATTTTTTTTATTTTGTGCCAGTTTCTGCTGTACAGCACAGTCACCCAGTCATGCATACATATATGTTCCCTTTCTCACATTATTTTCCATCATGTTCCATTCCAAGAGAGTGGATATAGTTCTCTGTGCTGTGCAGTAGGACCTCAGTGCTCATCCGTGTTAAATGTAATAGTTTGCATCTACTAACCTCACAATTCCAGTCCATCCTGCTCACTTCCCTCTCCCCCTTGGCTACCACAGATCTGTTCTCCATGCCTGTGAGTCTGCTTCTTTCTGTAGATACGTTCGTTTGTAGATAGGCCATATTTTAGATTCCACATATATGTGATATCATATGGTATTTGTCTTTCTCTTTCTGACTTACTTCACTTAGTATGAGGATCTCTAGTTGCATCCACATTGCGGCAAATGCCTTATTTCATTTTTTATGGCTGAGTATCCATTGTAGGTACCACATCTTCTTAATCCCTTCCTCTGTTGATGGACATTTATCTAGTTTCCACGTCTTGGGTACTGCGAATTGTGCTGCTACGAACATGCGAGTTTTTTTTTTTTTTTTGGTCTTTTTAGGGCTGCCCCTGTGGCATATGGAAGTTTCCAGTGTAGGGGTCTAATCGGAGATGTAGCCGCTGGCCTATGCCACAGCAATGCCAGATCCCAGCTGCGTCTGCAACCTTCACCACAGCTCACAACAATGCCAGATCCTTGACCCACTGAGCGAGGCCAGGGGTCAAACCCACAACTTTGTGGTTCCTAGTCTGATTTGTTTCTACTGTGCCATGATGGGAACTCCATATCTGGTGACTGTACCAGATTTACATTCTCACCACCAATGTAGGAGGGTTCACTTTTCTCCACACCCTCTCCAGCATTTGTTATTTTTGATTAGCATTTCTCTAATAATTGATGATGCTGAGCATATTTTATGTGCCTGTTGGCCATGAGAAATGTCTATTTAGGTATTTAGGTGTTCTGCCCATTTTTTGATTTTTTTTTTTTTTTTTTTTGAGTTGTATCTAGTCTTTGAAAAGAAGGGATTGGAGTTACCCTTGTAGCTCAGTGGTAATGAACCTGGCTAGTATCCATGAGGACACAAGTCCGATCCCTGGCCTTGCTCAGTGCGTTAAGGATCTGGTGTTGGCGTGAGCTGTAATGTAGGTTGCAGATATGGCTCAGATCCCCCGCGTTGCTATAGCATAGGCTGGTAGCTACAGCTCCAGTTTAACCCCTAGCCTGGGAAATTCCACATGCTGCAGATGTGGCCCCCAAAAGACAAAAATTAAAATAAAAAAAAATAAGGGAGCAATTGAGCATAGCTTGTTTAATTTTTGTATATATAGGCTCCTAAATTAGGGATATTTGGAACTGTTTTGAATAGTTAATTGTTACGCCTGAAGTTTGATGATACCAATTTGTTATCAATTTCCTGTCTTTTATGCTACGTTCTTTCAGATAAAAAAATTTGCCTTATTTGCCATA
>PVHT020000021.1:5184073-5204369 GCA_004024745.2 Catagonus wagneri
AGCAATGACAATGCCAGATCCTTAACCTGCTACCACAAGGGATCTCTTGTTCTTGGCATTTTAGTGTCCACTATATTTAAATGCATCTTGCCTACCTGAACTGCTGTGATTACCTTGCATTCTCATTTTATTAGACTGTAAAATAATGGCATTTTCTTTTTAGTCCCAGAAATCCTGGATTGAAGGAGTTTTCAACAAGAGAGAATGCAACAAAATCATACCCAGCTCGAAAGACCCTCACAGGTACAATTTTAAATCACATTTTTGAAAGCAACAGTGCTTGGAGGACTGTTGATTGAAATTTTGAAACTTGACTTGTTTACCCTGTTAATGTTGCAATAGAATTTGACTCTGTTTTGTCTTTGATGCTCCTGTTCCTCTTAGTGGGAGGATAGATACCAGGGAAATACCTAGTACTACATCTATTCCACTGGGTTTGGATAAAAAATTTACAACTTCTGGGAGTTCCTGTCATGGCTCAGCAGAAAGGAATTTGACTAGTAACCATCAGGATGCAGGTTTGATCCCTGGCATTGCCATGAGCTGTGGTATAGGTTGCAGATGCGGCTCAGATCCTGCGTTGCTGTGGCTGTGGTGTATGCCTGCGGCTATAGCTCTGATTTGACCCCTAGTCTGGGAACCTCCACATTCCTGCAGTTGTGGCACTAAAAAGACCAAAAAAAAAATTATAACTTCTGAGCATTGAATATTCAAAATAGTGTGATTTTCCTTATTCCCAACTCTGTGGAATATAGTAGCTGGGATGTTTTGGGATTCCAGGCTCAGATTATGCAAACAGTTAATGTTTTCCTCCCTCAGGATTTTTGCTTGAGCAGATAATGGGCAGCAGAATGGAATGATTTGAGTCTGACTACTCGGAGTTTTAGACAACCCTTTGGAAATTCTACTTGTGGAGCAAAGTTCAAAACAGCAGCCCATGAAAGATAGGGGAAGAGAAGGTTATGGAAAATTCCCCAGGGTGATCAGGTGTCCATGAAATTAAGATTGGGTAGCATTGCCCTTGGGAAAAAAAAAACTCAAGGGAAAGGAAAATAGGAGAGCAGTATTTTAATTAGGGGGACCACTCTATTTTTAGATTCTTTTGAACCTAATTCTGTTGAACCAAAGGCTGTGAAACATAGCCTTATATTGATTTGAAGTTTAGAAACCACAGCTGTATGCTCATGAAAAAGTAAGTAGTGCAGTGAGGTCACTGAAATTCTAGTTCTTTGGGGATGACTAAAATAGTGTTCTTTGCCTTTGTTAAACATTTACTAGCCCCACCCTCCTTGAATTACCTGTGGCTTGTAAGCCCTGTGATTGGAAATCTTCATTTTACCCACTTATAAAATGTTTACAGAATAAAAAGGCAGGGTAATCTTGTTTTTTCCCTTCATCTTTTATGGCATTTTGTAGTATGATGGTGGCTGTAATGGAGGGCAGCTTGAACTTAGGCTGCTCCTACTGCTCTGTTGACGGAAAAACATCTTCACGTCACCTTCACCATCAATGAAAAGTGATAAAATATAGGTCATTGGCCCACGGACTCAGGAAGAACATCAATGATCATAATTTCCTGAATGGTCCAAGATATACCACTTTTATGGAAAAAAAGCAGTCTCTCTTTTTGTGATTGCAAAAAAAAAAAAACGTTAATGAATGACTATTGCTATTCCTTCTATGTGAGCTTTTTTCTTAGATCCTAGAAAGATTCTCAAAAATGTAGCTTTGATGCAGTTTTTCTCCCTGTGCTACACAGCAAAGGAGCGGTGGTTGACTGTTTTAAATTAAGTAAAAATTTATCTTTTATTGATTCTTTCTGTAGCTCCTGATAAACAAATCTGATAGACTCGATTAGTGTCTTTCCTTCTTATTTTGAACTTGTTGAAGTGAAGCTTTCTGAGAAAAGATTCATAAAAGACTGAGACAGGAACAAGGGAAAGGCCTGAATATTCATATCTGATTAATACAGAATGACTGATTCTATGAACACTACCTTTTCTTACAATATTTTAACTAGATTTTTTTAGTTAAAACTTCTTCACATTAAAATATGATCATCAATGACCATAATGCTAACTTCCAAATTCAGAGGGCTTTTTGAGTTATAGAAAAGATGGAGTTCTCTTGGGACTCAGTGGGTTAAGGACCTAACATTGTCACTGCTGTGGCCCAAGTTCAGTCCCTGGCCCGGGAACTTTCACGTGCTGTGGGAATGGCCAAAAAAGGAAAAGGGATTAATAAAGATAATAATTATAATCTTACCAACTGTTCCTTAATTTGATACTGTTTTAAAATTTTTTGTATATATATATTTTCTTAGTTCTCAAGAATTCTGTGTTATCCTCATAGTATGATAATAATAATAGCCACCATTAATATACATACTGGAATGTACCAGGTACTATAAGACACTTTGCATATATTATCATCCTTAATCCTTTTAATAACTGTATGTGTCAGATATTATTTTCACATGTGAAAACTGGGACTTAGAGGAATTACCATGTCAATGAGATTTAAATCCAGGTATTTCTGTTCCAAACTCACTATGCTGTTAATTAGATCATAGTTGCTACAGTGTCATTATATTTGGTAAATGACATATGGGACTATTTGAGAGATGATTTATGAATACCCGATAAACCCTGATTTCCTGATAGCAGACATTTACTATATAAGCATTAAGTATGTTTTCAAATATATTAATAAACAGTGGTTTTATTGCTTTAATTTAGATGTACTGCAGGATGCCAAGTGTGTCAGAATTTAATCAGGTAAGACTTAGATAAACTGTTCTATGTTTATATATTTCTCTGAATTTGCATCTCTTTTTTGCACTGATTAACTTTCCTTCCTTTTGATGTGCATCTTGTGTTTTACATGAGGATGTTTTCTTGCTCTCCTTAAGTAATGTATATTAGAGATTTGTTTTTTTAAGAAAACAGTATTGTTGCAATATAACTGATGTAGAATAAACCACACATATTTAAAATATACTCTGCTGGGCTGGGGATGGAACCTGAGCTGCTCCAGAGACAATACTGGATCCTTAACCTCCTGCACCACAGTGGGAATGCTTTAAAACTGACAATTTTATTTTATTTTATTTTTTCTAATTAACTGTTTTTAAGTGTACAGTTCAATAGGGTTAAATCTATTCATATTTTTGTGTAATGGATCTCCAGAACTTTTTTATCTTGCAACATTGAGTGTGTATACTACATTTTGTTCCTTCATTCACCTGTTGAGTGACGCTTGGGTTGCTTCTACCTCTTGGCTCTTGTGACTAATGCTTTTATGAACATGGATGTGTAAGAAATTTTAGCATTTTTTTTAAAGCATTCCCAGAATGATTCTAATGCTCAGCCAAGGGAGAGAACAACTGAGAATGTTGTTAAGCTTAAGAAACAACTCAGTGTTAGAAATCTAATCTCAAATGTGAAGTTTTAAAAATTAATGTATCATCTGCACATCACCCTAGAAACGTAGAAATATTGCATCTGTTTTCTATTCTGAAATTGGGTGCTTTCAATTTTGAAATTGGTTTTTATTCCAAATTTAAGGTGTTATTGTGGACGATTAATTAGAGATCATCCTGGGATAGATTATGCCTGGACCATCTCAGCTACTGACGGTACTGAAAACGAACAATGGTCTGTTGAAAAGCACACAACAAAAAGCCCTACAGATACCTTTGGCACAATTAACTTCCAAGATGGAGAGCACACCCACCACTCCAAGGTTTGCTAATAACCCACATTATTTTGATGGTTTTTAACAAGTATTCTACAAATTGCTTTTCTAAGTGTTGATGATTAGATATCCAGGTTTTATTGGAAAGGTGATCCATATTATCGACCTGTTGACAAAAATGACCTGACCCTTCTTTTTCCTTTATGTCTGAGGGACACTAGACCATTCCTAGGTGTGGTGTAGCCAGCTCTTTATTAGCTTGACCTCTTTCAGCCAGTTTGTACCCTCTGCAGAAGAGACATGCATATTGTTCTTGAGGCAGTTGCCAAAGGGCTGTCCTTCTCTCTCTCCTTTCTTTCTTTCTTTCTTTCTTTCTTTCTTTCTTTCTTTCTTTCTTTCTTTCTTTCTTTCTTTCTTTCTTTCTTCTTCCTTCCTTCCTCCCTCCCTTCCTCCTTTCCTTCCTTCCTTTCGTTTTTTTTGTCTTTTTGCCTTTTCTAGGGCCACACTCGCGGCATATGGAGGTTCCCAGGCTAGGGGTCTGTTGAGAGCTGTAGCCACCAGCCTACGCCACAGCAATGCCAGATCTGAGCCACGTCTGCAACCTACACCACAGCTCACGGCAATGCTGGATCCTTAACCCACTGAGCAAGGCCAGGGATCGAACCCACAACCTCATGGTTCCTAGTCGGATTATTTGTTAACCACTGTGCCACCACTCCCAGGGCTGTCCTTCTCTTAAGGAATGTAGAAAGGTTACTTGCAAAGAACAGGCTTTACCTGAAGCATGGCCATAGCAACTACCAGTAACTTAACCTGTGGCTGTTCATACCTGCTATGTCCTTGTGAGAGCCCCTTCTCAGGAAGGGAATGGGGGACTTTCTGTACCCCCTGAATGATAATACTGGGCTTTTCAGGCCAGTTCTTCTACAGTCCTTAATATGGTAATTTTGCCTGTGATTTGCATAGTATTGACAGCTATCTCTCTGCTGTTTTCTCTTTTTTCTTTTTAGGGCCAGACCTGTGGCTTATGGAAGTTCCTAGGCTAGGGGTCTAATTGGAACTGCAGCTGCCAGCCTACGCCACAGCCACAGCAACGCAGGATCCGAGCCATGTCTAAAACTTAAACTATAGCTCACGCAGTACCAGAACCAGATCCTTAACCCATGTCATGTCATGGATACTAGTTGGATTATTTCCCCCTCCCTGCTGAGCCACAACAGGAACTCTGCTGTTTTCTCTTGAGCTTGTTAACTACCCACTGCTTTATTAGAGGTAACTTTCCCTTCTCTCTCCCTGGGGAAAATGTGGAGGGAACTCACCTCTGGAGAGCTCAGAATCCGTTGTGTCCTGTAGTATGATCATCAGCTGGATGGATTTGAAATTGTATTTCTTTTTTTTCTTTTTTGGCTGCCTGTCTGCATTTGGAGTTCCTGGGCTAGGGAGCACCTCCAAGTCATAGTTGTGACCTAAGCCACAGCTGTGGCAATGATGGATCCTTAACCGGCTGCTGTGCCTGGTCCAGGATCGAACCTGTGTTCCAGGGCTCACAAGATTCCATCGATCCCATTGTGTCACAGTGGGAACTCCTGAAACAATAATTCTTAATAGTACAATCATAATAAGGTTTCATAGTTTAGTTGTATAGTAATCCCCATCCTTGATTACTAATCCTTTTGCATTTAACTTTGTGCAATGATTTTTTTTTTTTAAGTTGGCAAGAAAACTGTCCTTATTCTCTTCCTCAATCCTTTCTGGAAGCTGACTCTTATAGAACTCTTTATGTAATTTTTCCATTAAGAATTTGGCTTCTTTAGAGTTCCTGTAGTGGCTCAGTTGTTAACAAACCTGACTAGCATCCATGAGGACTTGGGTTCGATCCCTGGCCTTGCTCAGTGGCTTAAGGATCTGGCATTGCTGTGAGCTGTGGTCGAAGATGCAGCTCAGATCCCGCATTGCTATGGCTGTGGCGTAGGCCAGTGACTACAGCTCCGATTTGATCCCTAGTCTGGGAACCTCCAGATGCCTGCAGGTGCGGCCCTAAAAAACAGAAAAGATATTGTCTTCTTTTTGCATTTATGTTTATTCATAATCATTTTCATTGACTCACTTTTCATCCATTCACCACATATTTATTGGATGCCCATACTTTGCTATGCCTCAAAGAGCATATTGTCCATCCATGCACTTATGTTGCTGACAGTCTAGTGAGGGAAACAGGGAATAAATATACAGTTACCACAGAGGGTGGGGAATGCCATGAAAGCCAAGTACAGGGTTCTTTGAGAGAACAAAAAGGGAATTCTTCCTGTTTTGCTGGGGCCGTGTGTATATGTCAAGGAAGCCACCTGAAAGTAGGGGCAACTATACTGAGATGGGAAAGTTGAGTAAGACATTTAGTGTCTGGTGAGGCAGAAGGGTGAGACCACTCTAGGCGTAAAGAACAGCTCGAGTAAAGGCCAAGGAGGAATACCGTATATTTAGGGAAACTGAAAACATGGTTAGACAGATCTCCTGATCACTAATACGTTTTATGCTTAGCGTTAGTCTCCTGTTACATCCTCTATGCCTGAATGCATTTTATTTGATCTCTCAGAAGAGAGGACGCTGGAATTGTACTTCAGGCTTAGGCTGAACAGCAGCAGAGCTTGTGAGAGCTGGTTATTCGTCTCCTCCGCTGCATTCCTCTCCCAGTTGCTATCCCTCCCACTTCCTTCCACAAAGGATTGGAGGTGAGTTAGTTATAAAGGAGGAGGAGGGGAAAGAGAGATTCATTAACCCTTAGCACTGTCTTCTTCCCTTGGCCTTTGGAAGAAAAGATTCTAGTGCTGATAATTACTAAATTATCAAGGGTGTTTATCCTGAAATCTCAAGTATCTTCTAGGACTGAAAGGACTTAGGGTTGAAAGAGAGGGCTACCTGGGAGGAAGAGTTGAGGCAGCAAGAAGGAGAACTAAACCAGAGCTGCCGCCTCTACCCTTATTCATTATTTGGCACGACATGAATCATTTCACAAACCTCACCTTGTGTTTTCCCTATTTGAATGTGTGATAAAGCCATGGCAACTCAATTTCTTCACGTGTAAATTTGAATCCTAGTTACCCTTACATTCTTTCTATTACTTTCTGGCATGGCCTCACCATCCTGATGATCAGAAATGCTATTATAATTCTGAAATAAAGGGATTATGTTTTAAGAATTTCAAAGATGAATGGTCAGTTGACTTAAAATCACTGTCACATTCTGGAGGATAATATGATAATTCTTCTTTGCATATCTGTGGCAGTCTCCACCTGTGTTTATTTTTGCTATAGTTTGATGATTCATGGCTTCTTATGGCCCTTATTTCTTCCTGTAAATCTGACTTTTGCTTTTGGCTGGGTCAAACTCATCTTTTTTTTTTTTTTTTTTAAAGGGCTTCCCCTGCGGCATATGGAGGTTCCCAGATTAAGGGTCAAATCAGAGCTGTAGTTGCTGGCCTACTCCACAGCCACAGCCACACCCACACCACATCCAAGCTGAGTCTGCAAGCTATACCACAGCTCATGGCAACACTGTATCCTTAATCCACTGAGCGAGGCCAGGGGTTGAACCTGCATCCTCATGGATGCTAGTCAGATTCATTTCCACTGAGCCATGACAGGATCTCCTCGTCTATTATTTTAAGAGACTATATGTGTGGCTGCATTGGCTGGGAAAAGAAAACCAATCATGTACTATGATCTTGGGCAAAATGCAAAATGATTCTGGGGCTACTGTTTTCCCTCATCTTTTCTTTAGGTTACATGGACTTTTTGGGGGAGCTACACTTGTGGCATATGGAAGTTCCCAGGCTAGGGCTTGAATTGGAGCTGCAGCTGCCAGCCACAGCCACAGCAATGTGCAATCCGAATTGCATCTGGGGCCTATGCCACAGCCATGGCAAAGTCGAATCCTTAACCCACTGAGTGAGGCTGGGGATGGAACCTGGGTCCTCATGCCTACTAGTCAGGTTTGTTATGCTGAGCCACAAAGGGAACTCCTAGTTATATCAACTCTTTGTGAAAAGTATTTATTTTGAGAAAAAAAAATATTTTGCCCTTTTTAGGGCCTCATCTGCGGCATATGGAGGTTCCCAGACTAGGGGTCAAATTGGAGCTGTAGCCGCCAGTCTACACCACAGCCACTGCAACGCCAGATCTGAGCCGCATCTGCGACCTGCATCACAGCCTATGGCAATGCTGGATCGTTAACCCACTGAGCAAGGCCAGGGATCAAACCCGCAACCTCATGGTCCCTAGTCGGATTCGTTAACCACTGTGCCATGACGGGAACTCTGAGAAAAAAATGTTTTTAGAGAGATAATGATATGTAGAGGAAATGTTTACAATGTAAAATTTAAAATATACTTACATGCTCCTAGATCTTAATTAATTACTTGGCCTTGCCAATAGCATGTGAAAGTTCTGAGACCAGGAATTGAACCTACACCACAGCAGTAACCCAAGCTGTTGAAGTGACAACACCGTGTCCTTAACCTGCTGTGCAACAAGAGAGCTCCTCCTAGATCTTTAATTGTGCGCTTACGTGAAATGACCCAGTAAATTAAAAGCCATAGATAACATTTATGAAAAACCTCACTTCACTTTCTTCTAAAAACATTTAAATTTTTATTTTTAAAATTTTTATTAATGTATAGTTGATATAAAATCAGCTGTACTTCTGCCAGTTTCTGCTGTATAGCTAAGTGATTTAGTCATATATTTATATATATATATTATATATATATATATATATATATATATATATATATACACATTCTTTTTAAAATATTATTTTCCATCATGGTCTACGCTAGGAGATTGGATATGTTCTCTGTGCTATCCAGTATCTAAAACCTTTTTTTTTTTTAAATGGGTTTACTGGAGTAGTGATTTTTGCCAGTTTTAAGTATTTCTGCATCACCTCGGACCTTCTGGAGAACATTAGTGGACCAACCTTCAAAACCAGAGGAAGCCTTCCCACTGAGACTTGTAATTCCCAGAAGGAACTTAAAGAGGGTGTGAGATCCTTTCAAAGTAAATATTTGCATTATACAAAGATGAACTTTTAAAGAGACCCTACACACTTTCTTTCAGGTTTTGGCCATTTCATTTACCCTGCTGTGTGCTTGTGAGCTGACATAGATTTTTCACTATTTTTTATGTACCCCTGTATATTCATATTTTCCAGTATATTAGAACGTCTTATGACACAAAGTTGGATCATCTGTTACATTTAATGTTGAAAGAATGGAAGATGGAACTGCCAAAGCTGGTGATCTCTGTCCATGGGGGCATCCAAAACTTCAAGATGCCCTCCAAACTTAAAGAGATCTTCAGCCAAGGTTTGGTCAAAGCTGCAGAGACAACGGGAGCATGGATAATAACTGAAGGCATTAATACTGGTAAGACACATTTCCCCGTTTCACTCTTAAAAAAATTTCTCCTTTACAACTGTGTCATCAGGCAATATAGCACCTAACCTCAACTCTGCAGCACTCCCTGGGGATGTGGTGGTGTGAGGGAGAAAGACAAATTATAGTGACTGGAAAGGAAACCCAGAAGAATCACAGGTCTTCCCTGGAATGTGTTTTTACCACTGTTATTAAAATATGCTATTTTTTTTTTGGAATTTTCTGTAAAGGTATTTTATTTACTTTTTTAACTAAATGAATTTTATTACATTTATAGTTGTACAACAATCATCACAACCCAATAAAATATGCTATTTTAATAGAAATTTTGCTAAACTTCTGGCAAGGGAAATAGTCTTTTCCTGAGCTTTGGACTGTGCTAAGGTTAGAAAGGACATGGAATCCATGCAAGTTTGTAGTGTGTGGGCGTGGACATGAGCTAAACTCACCATAGTCAGGTTTTCAGGCATTGAAAACCAATGACAGGTGCAACAATTGCGGTGAGACTATTGGGCCTAAGGAGATATTTAACTGTATAATCACCACTTCGCTGAGTCTCTCTCACTGACTTGTACTCCTTGAAATCTGACATTTGAGAACATCATTTAGTAGCCCCTGAACCTCTAACCCTGCTCCTTTGCATCAGTGTTTATGAACTGCATGCCTGTTAGAGAATCATTTGGGAGCTCTGCAAAAAGATGCGCAGACTCTGCCTCAGATTAATCACGGGTTTTCAGGGTGGAGCTTCTGAAGGGTTCTAATGCAGCCAGTGTTGAGAACTAGTGACTTCACAAACCCTCCTCTCTGAGCAATCTGTTACTAACCTGTTATAGTTCTGGCCCCAGTTTCCATATGTAGGTTCTTTCCCCACACTGAGCAGTTATCCAGCACCAGCTGAGTGTCCTACAGTTCAATCCAATTTTGACAATATTAACCTAGAATTAGTGTCAGATTCCAAAGGTTTAAGGGCTCAGTCCCACAAGGCTGTTCCTTTTCAGATATCAGTCTCTTCTGACTGGCTGGCTGTAAATCAGAGGTTCCCATGACCCCCTCCTTGGGTTTGATGAATTTTCTAGAGCAGTTCACAGAAGGCAGGAAACCAGTTTACTCACTAGGTTACCAGTTTATTATAAAAGGATGTAATTCAGGAATAACAGAAGAGATCTAGAGGGCAAGGCGTGTGGGTAGGATATGGAGCTTCCATGCCCTCCTCCCATTTCCATGTGTTCTCCCACTTGGAAGCTGTCAGAATCCTGATTTTGTTTGTTTGTGTTTTGTTTTTTTGGAGAACAGGTTACATGGGGCCCAGTTGATTAAATCATTGACCATTGATGACTGAACTCCATCTCTAGCCCTTCTCCCCTCACTGGTGATTGGAGTTGGGACTGGAAGGCATTTGGTTTCCCTGGCAACCAGCACAGAAGGTCCCTAAGTCACTTTACTAACATAACAAAAGACACCTTTGCTGCTCTTACCACTTAGGAAATTCCAGGGTTTTTAGGAGCTCTATGTCACTAACAGAAACAAGATGAAATATATATTTTTTATAAATCACAGTATCATACCTTTGCCTTTCCATCCTCCCTTTACTTCTTTTAATTTGGCAAGTCCTAGCCAATGTTTCCTACTAAGTTCTGCCTGTCCTTTAGGATTTACATTAGATGTCAACACACTCAGGAAGAATTCTCTGTGTCAACTCAGATTTCTCACTTTGTAACACGTATTTATCTTTCAGAAGAGATCAGTCAAGAACTCTTTTAGCGTGTTTATGTTTTACCTTACAGGTTCGGTTAGGATGAGTCTATGTACTAGCTCTTCTACATGATGACGAGGTAGAGGCCAGAGTCTCCACATATGTCTAAGACCTGAGCAATGTACTAATGTAACAAATCATTTCTTTTGACTAAAAAGGAGTGAAGGAAGCAAGTGATTGAAAAAAACAGAGCATAAATAAAACCAAGGGATTTGGCCTGTCACTAATGGGTAACCAGGGAGTTCCTCTTATATGTTTCGCTGAGATAATTATTTGTTTCACATTCCTGGAAGAATGCTAAGATTGCAGAGTTCTAAGTCCAATGTGTAGTACTTACTTTTTTTTCCCCAGTTAAAAAAAGGGGGGGAGGGATGTTTTGTAGTTCAGTAAAAGGTGAACTTGTACAAAGTGTTTTCTTTTAATAACTGTGTTACATGCTTTACTTACTGCTTTTTTTTTTTTTTTTTTTTGGTCTTTTTAGGGCCACACCGGTGGCATATGGAAGTTCCAAGGCTAGAGGTCAAATTGGAGCTGCAGCTGCCGGCCTACACCTCAGCCACAGCAATACTGGCTCCAAGCCACATCTACAATCTATACTGCAACTCACAGCTATGCTGGATCCTTAACGCACTGAGCGAAGCCAGGGATCCAACCTACATCCTCATGGATACTAACTGGGTTTGTTATCGCTGAGCCACGATGGGAATTCCTACACATTGCTTTTTAAACAAACATTTCACATTTGGGCCAATTAAGAAACACAAATACAATAGTGTGAAAACTATTGAAATAGTTCAAATGAACTAAAGAAATGAGAGATGAGATATACTTGGAACTTCCTTAAACAATAATCAGGGTCTGACCTGATTCAACCACAACTCCTTAGGGCCTGACTACTCAAGAAGTGGTCCCTGGACCAGCAACATCAGCATCACCCAGGAGCTTGCTGGGAATGCAGATATCAGACCCCTCCCCAGACCAGTGGGATCAGAATCTGCATTTTAATAACATCCCCAGATGATTATTTTACACATTTGAGTTTGAGAAGCTTTGCTTACTGGCTTCAGCCTATGCTTGAGATGCTTTTCAACTATAGTTGAACATTTGGCATGAATGTTTGACATTTATTTAAATGGAATGCCAGAATCTACTGTGTATAAAGCATTGGGATAGATGCTTTGGATGAAATATGAGCAAGACACAGGCCCTGAGTTTAGTGATGGGGTGGGTGACTGTGACAAACAGATGATAAGCAACTAACTAAAAATTGATGCCAGATTGATTATAGTTGAGATACAAAGAAAGTGTTTGGAAGTAAAAAGGAAGATGACCACAAATTCTGGTTCCAACTGAGGGCACCTGAAAAGGATTGACGACAGGTATGGCACTTGATGCTGGCCTTGAGGGAAGGAAAGGAGGAAGCATTTTAGGCAGAGGTGGTAGTTCAGGGCCAGACATACAGCTGGAGATTAATGCATGTGTAGGAAGAGGTGATAAGGCTACTATCTGGTTGTGGCATGTGGCAGAGGACAGGGACACCAAAGGAGATTGGAGCCAGGTTGGATACCATGCCTGTTGGGCTGAGGTTTTACTCTATGTAGTAAGGAGCCTTTAACAGAAGACTGACTAGGGAACAATATGGTTAGATTTTATTTTATAGAGAGTCTCAACAGACAGTATGTATTAGGACCACATGTGGGCTGCTGAAAAACCACCACCACCACATGGTAGTAACCTATGCCAAACTTAGGTCTGAATCTCTATTGGTATTGATGCAGGCCAGTGGTCCAGAACCCCAGTTCTAGGAAATGACTGAGAAGTGCAAAAGATGAGCTGGAGGGGAAGATGCCAGAGTGAGGGAAACAGTTTCTCTGCTATGCATTTAATGCATGCAGCACGCAGTTTTTTTTTTTCATGTGCTGATGATGCATACAGAGTCAGACTATATTTAGAGTACTAAAGGACAATTAGGCTAATCTCAAAAGTCTGCATGTTGCATAATTACAACTATATGACATTCTGGAAAAGGCAAAACTATAGAGACAGTAAACAGATCAGTGGTTGTCAGGGATTGAGGGGAATGAGGGATAGTCAGAGCCCAGAAGATTTTTAGGGCAGTGAAACTATTCAGTATGAAGTTGTAATACTGGATATATGTTATGCATTTGTCCGAGCCCATAGAATATACAGCACCACGAGTGAACCCTAATGTAAACTGTGGACTTTGGGTGATTATGATGTGTCAATGTAGGTTTCACCGGTTGTAACAACTTATCCCTACTTTGGTGGGGGATGCTGATAGTGAAGGAGGTTGTAAGTGTATGGGGAAGAGGGCATATGGGAAATCTCTGTCCTTTTGGCTCAGTTTTGCTATGAATCTAAAACTGCTCTAAAAAGTAAAGTCTGTTTAAAAAATAAAAGTCAGATATCCTGGATTGGAATCCAGAGTCTGCGAATTACTGGCTCTAACCTTGAGCAAGTTAACTTTTTGTGCCTCAGTTTTTACCTATAAGATAGACTAAAAAAAATCCCTACTTACACTTTAGTGTAAATGCATGTAAAGCACTTAAAAATAGTACTTGGTGTGTAGTAAAAGTTGAGTAGATGTTGGTTATTATTGATATTATTAATCCTAGAAAGGCAAATGTTAATGTATTTGTTGTGGAATATTTACGTCTATAAAGCTGTTAAATTAATTTGCCTCAGTGAAACAAGGGACACATCTTCAGGATGTTTTGCTGGGATAGCAGAGAAGGTTAGAGGAAAAAATACAACATTCATGATGTCATGGGTAGACTTGCCAGATGGTCTGGTCAGGCAAGAGCAGGGGCAGCACTGAGGTTATAAGCAGGAATTCCTAAAGGGAGAGGAGAATTATTCAGGTATAAAGGTCAGAGATAGGGGAAAGAGGTGTCCAGAGGGATAAGAGGAGGCTAAGATATCAGATATTAATTCCACAGTGCCAGCAACATTCCTCGATAATGACCTTTTGCATATGCTTGTCTATTTGTCTCTTTCTGGCCATCATAGCGTTTTGCACGATTTGCGAGTTAAAAATTGACTTCTGAACTGGTTGTTTATAGGCGTATCCAAACATGTTGGGGATGCCCTGAAAGCTCATTCCTCCCAGTCCTTAAGAAAGATCTGGACAGTTGGAATCCCTCCTTGGGGTGTCATTGAGAACCGGAAAGATCTCACGGGAAGAGATGTAAGTAGACAATCCTTTCACAATGAATGGAAATATACATGTATCTGATTGCCAGCTTAGCACCGTACCTGGATATCTAATAGACATCTTGAATAATATATCCTAAACCAACTCTGGCCTTCCTACTGCCTCCCCTACCCTGTCTTAGAACGTGACAAACTCGGAGTTCCTGTCATGGCTCAGTGGAAACGAATCCGACTGGGAACCATGAGGTTGCGTGTTCGATCCCTGGCCTCGCTCAGTGGGTTAAGGATCTGGTGTTGCCGTGAGCTGTGGTGTAGGTCGCAGACGTGGCTTAGATCCTGCATTGCTGTGGCTGTGGCGTAGGCTGGCAGCTGTAGCTCAGATTAGACCCCTAGCCTGGGGTCTGCAGGTGTGGCCCTAAAATGACACATGCTGCAGGTGTGGCCCTAAAATGACAAAAGACCAAAAAAAAAAAAAAGGTGGCAAACATCCTGCAGTTGCTCAAACCAAAAAACCGGAACCCGTCCTGGAATGAGCTCCATCTCAGGCCTCAAACCTAATCCATCAGTGAATTACCTTACCTTCACTTTAAAAATATATCTGGAATCTGACCTCTTCTCATTACTTCCACTCTTACTGAGCAGGTACCAGCCACCACTTTCTGTCACCTGGATGATTATAATGGCCTTCTCTAAGCTCATCCATGCTCTAATCTCAGCAGAGTAGCCAGAGTAAGTCTTCTAAAATACAAACCACCTCAGGCTCCTTCTCTGTGAAAAAAAATCTTCAATGCCTCCTGTCTCGCTCAGAGTATGGCACGCCCTCATGTCTGCAGGTTCTGCATCCTCAGCTTCAACCAACCACAGATGAATAAAATTCCAGAAAGTTCCAAAAAGCAAAACTTGAATTTGCCTCTCGTGGGCAACTACTTACAATAATAGGAGTTCTTGTCATGGCTCAGTGGTTAATGAACCTAACTAGTATCCATGAGGATGCAGGTTTGATCCCTGGCCTTGCTTGGTAGGTTAAAGATCCGGTGTTGTGGTAAGCTGTGGTGTAGGTTTCAGCTGCCTCTCAGATTTCGAGTTGCTGTGGCTGTGGTATAGGCTGGCGGCTAGAGTTCTGATTGGACCCCCTAGCCTGGGAACCTCCATGTGCCGAGAATGTGGCCCTAAAACTGACAAAAGAAGAAAAATATAGCAATTACATGTATTAGATACTGTAAGTGATCTTGAGATGATTTTAAGTATACGGGAGGATGTCATAGGTTATATGCAGATACTATAGCATTCTATATAAAGGACTTGAGTATTGGTGGATTTGGTATCCATGGGGGTCCTGGATGCAACCCCTCACAGATACTGAGGAAGGACTGTACTAGTCAGGCTTTTCACAATGACATGCATGCGGTAAAACCAGGGGCATTCATGATTTGTCCTTATCCCTCATTTCATACTGCTCTCTCCTTTTTGTTTTTTTTGCCTTATCTAGGGTCACACCCGCGGCATATGGGGGTTCCCAGGCTAGGGGTCTAACAGGAGCTGTAGCCGCTGGCCTTTGCCACAGCCACAGCAACGTGGGATCCAAGCCGCGTCTGCAACCTACACACAGCTCACGGCAACGCCGGATCCTTAACCCACTGAGCAAGGCCAGGGATCGAACCCGCAACCTCATGATTCTTAGTCGGATTTGTTAACCACTGAGCCACGACGGGAACTCCAATACTGCTCTCTTCTTCATTAATTCCTGTACATTGATTCTTTGATCCTATCTGTTTTCCTAAGGGTAATGGTCTTGTCTCTTTATAAGACTAATGTTATGTTTTTGGTAGCAATCTCAAGAATTACAAAAGGTATGTGAAAAAAGGTAGCCACTGTTAATATTTTGGTGTGTATGATTCTAGAATTTTTTTTTGCTCTTTTAAATATGTTTATTTTTTCCTGTTCCAGATTCCAGAATTTTTTAAATTTAATTTACATATGTATAATAAAGTTTTTGTGTTAAAAAAATAGAAACCTACTGTTATGATCTGGTTTTTTTTTTTTTTGCTTAACTATTTAATGTAATTATTTCTCTATGTCAATTAATATAGACATGCTTATGGTTTAACTTTCATTTTGGAAAACTTCAAACATTTTAAAAAGTTGAGAGATTAGACTAATCAACTGTTATGAACTCATAGCCAATTTAGTTTCATGCTGTCCATCCATTCTCAACCCCCTGCCTCCCCCACTATTTTGAGGCAAATTCCAGGCATCAAATAATTTCATTGGTAAATGTTTCAGTAGTTATTTCTAAAATATATAGAAAACTATATCACTATATTGCCATTGTCCTATCTAAAAAATTAATGATAATTTTTGAATATCATCAAATATCCAGTTTATGTTCAAGTTTCTGATGGTCTCATGAGTTTTTAGTTGTTTGATTTTATTATCCTCCAAATTTCCCTACATTGTGATGGGTTAATATGTCTCTTGTGTCACTTTATTTATTTAGCCTTTTGTCTTTTTAGGGCTGCACCCGCAGCATATAGAGGTTCTCAGGCTAGGGGTTGAATTTGAGCTGTAGCTTCTGGCCTACACCACGGTCACAGCGACATGGGATCTGAGTCACATCTGTGATCTACACCACAGCTCATGGCAAGGCCGGATCCTTAACGCACAGAATGGGGACAGGGATTGAACCCTAGTCATCATGGGTATTAGTTGGGTTTGTTAAACACTGAGCCACGACAGGAACTCCACTTGGGTCACTTTAAATCTGTGAATTTCCTCTTTATCTTCTCTGTCCCCTGACTTTTTTTTTTTTCTTCCCAATTTATTTGTTGAAGAAGCTTGGTCATTCCTTAAGAGTTGCCCACAGATTGGATTTTACAGATTTAACCTCGAATAGTAGTGTTCAACATATTTCTCTTTGGTCTTTTCTATAAATTGGTAGTTTGCTTCAAAAGTGTGATCAGGTTTAGGTCTTTTTTCTACAAATTTATGCCCTAGGAGATGTGTCCTTCTTCATAATATATTATCATTTTTCTTTTTATAATGTCATTGCCTAGATTTATTATTTCAGTGGGTTGCAAAACTGCTAATATTTAATTATAGTGTCTTTCTTCATTTATTAGCTTAAATTCTCTAAAAAGAGAATTGTTTTCTCATCCATTGCTTGGTTTACCTTGTGGTACAGTTGTATGGGAAAGGATAGAAGAAATGTTTGGGTTCTTCCTATTTGCCAGTTTTCAGAACAATGAGTTGGTTATCTACCATCCTCCCAGTTGAACGAGATTTTTTTTCTTTGATTCATGAAGTTAAACATATTTTGTATGTTTTTATCCATTTTTCCAGTATAGTTATTATTCTTTGCCATGTTCCCATTGTCCCATTGTGGCTAGTGGAGCATTTCAAGTTGTCTCCTGTATCCTTTTATATAGTTATTATTCTTTGCCATGTTCCCATTGTCCCATTGTGGCTAGTGGAGCATTTCAAGTTGTCTCCTGTATCCTTTTAACACAATTTCAGTCATTTTTCATTGCTTTGTGTTTTTCTTTCTTTCCCTTTTTTTTTCTTCCTTGTGTTTTAGTATGAAAAAAATGTTCCAGTCTCATGGTGTGTATTTTTTGTTTCTAGAGAAATGGCTGGTTGCTTTCAGTGAAAAATAATATTGAGACCACATCCTGGAGGCCTAGGATGCATTTTGACTTTTCATGCTTTATCAAGTTTTACTGTATTAAAGTACTATTTATTTAACTATTCCTCTGTGTTGCCCATTTGGGTTCCCGATTTTTCACTTTTACTAGAAGTGATATTAATGTTGTGATAAGATAACATATGTCTTTGAAACTATCTTAAAAGTAATTCTCAAAGTAGAATGTTTGGAACATTTGGTGTGTACCTTTTAAAATGTGACTCATGGAGTTCCCATTGTGGCACAGTGGAAACAAATCTGACTAGGGCCCATGAGGATGCGGGCTTGATTCCTGGCCTCACTCAGTGGGTGAAGGATCTGGCATTGCTGTGGTAGCTGTGGTGTATGTCACAGACATGGCTCAGATCCCGCATTGCTGTGGCTGTGGTATATGCCAGTAGCTGTAGCTCCTATTCCACCCTTAGCCTGAGAGAATTTCAATAGGCTGTGGCTGCAGCCCTAAAAAGCGAAAAAAAAAAAAAGAAAAAAAAAGAAAAGTGACTCGTTGCCTTCCAAAAAGGTGGTAACAATGTATGTTCCAAACATCACGGTCTAAGGATTCCCATTTCCCTGTATCATTTCCAAATTTGCGTATTCTGGCTTTTTAAAAATTTTGCCATTCTTATAGGTATAAAATAACACCTAGTTGTTCTTATGTACATTTCTCTGTTTACTAGTGAGATTCAACATCTTTCATGTACTTGTTGTGTGTTCTTAAGCATAGTTTAAATTATAAAAGGTGTTGCAAAATATAAATTCTTTTAACATTTTTGTTTGCCATATATGTTTCATTTTCCAGTTTTAAATTTGTATCATTTGGGAGTTCCCTTCGTGGCTTAGTGGTTAACGAATCCGACTAAGAACCATGAGGTTGTGGGTTCGATCCCTGGCCTTGCTCAGTGGGTTAAGGATCCGACGTTGCCTTGAGCTGTGGTGTAGGTCGCAGACGCGGCTCGGATCCCACGTTGCTGTGGCTGTGGCGAAGGCCGGCGGCTACAGCTCCTGTTAGACCCCTAGCCTGGGAACCTCCATATGCCACGGGTGCGGCTCTACATAAAAGGCAAAAAGAAAAAAAAAATTGTATCATTTATGAACATTTCCCCACATAAAAAAATATGTGTTAAATCTATTAATCATTTTCTTTTTGGTTTCTGGCATCAGTGTCATACTTAGGAATTATAAAGATAACTTTTAAAGACTAATATTTGTAATGTTTATGGTACTTTTTACATCCATTACTTTTTTAAGCCTCACAGCAACCCTCTGCTATACGAATTATTATCATCACTTACACATGAGGATACTAAGCCTGAGAAAGGAGGTAGGAGTTACCCAGAGTTAAAGTTAGTAAACAGAAGAGTCTAGACTTAAACTTGGGCTCTTGGACTCCAAACACAGTTGGCCCTCCTTGTTTTGTGGATTCTGCATCTGAGGAGTCAACCAACAGTGGATCCTAGGGATTCATCCCCAACTACAGATCTAGCAGATACTGAGGGCCAACCATACTGTGACATTTAATGAAGGGACTTGAGTATGCGTGGATTTTAGAATCTGTGAGTGGTCCTGGAACTAATCCCCCACAGATACCAAATAACTGTACTGTGTTCTCCTTTCTGAAAACAATTAAGAATTGAAGTAGCTTATAGAAGAATCAGAAAATGTTAATAAAGATTTAACATTTATTGGGATGTTAATAAGATTTAACATAAATGGGATGAATGCATTTGCTCTTCAATGCATTTGGAAAACTAGAAAAAAAAAATCAGTGTCCAAATATTACACTGGAATAGATCTATTAAAAGGCATAGTTTCTAGATAGTGCTGTAGTCTGTGTACCAGTGCAGATTGTTGAACTCTTTTTAATGATCTGAGAAAAGGTAATTTCAGAAACTGAAAATAAATATTTGGAGCCATTTTTTAGCAAGGCGACAATACTATGACATCCAAGTATGTGGTCAGTGGGCTTACGCTGCTGAGCATGATGTGCGCCAGTGTTGTTGAGCTCGTGTTGTGAGTCACATGTAGTGCAAGAAAAAAAAAAATCAGTACACCCAAATTGATTCTGCAGATAGCTTGAGAAGCACTGCTCTTGGTAGCACTTCTTACTCTGTCATGTATAGACAGGCCTTTGTTTTTTATTTTTTTTTATCTTTTTTTTTTTTATTTTTGCATTATAGCTGGTTTACAGATTTCTGTCAGATTTTCCAACTGCACCATGTGGTGACCCGATTACATGTACATATATGGATTTGTCGCATGTAATTAGATATAGTTCCCCGTGCATTACAGTTGGAGCTCCTTGCTATTCCATCATTAAAGCAGTAGTTATCCCCACTCCCTCCCACCCCTCCCCCACCCCTCCCGCGCCCCCTTGGCAACCACAAGTCTGTTCCCCAAGTTCGTGATTTTCTTTTCTGTTGAGATGTTCATTTGTGTAGTGTTTTAGACTCCAGTTATAAGAGATTTCATATGACATCTGTCTTTCTCCTTCTGACTTGCTTCACTCAGTATGAGGGTCTCTAATTCCATCCATGTTGCTGCAAATGACATTATTTTATCCTTT
>PVHT020000021.1:5205369-5230396 GCA_004024745.2 Catagonus wagneri
TGCATGGTGTGAGAGTGTGCTCCAGTTTCATTGATTTACATGCAGCTGTCCAAGTTTCCCAGCAAAGCTTACTGAAAAGACTTTCTTTTTCCCATTTGAAGTTCTTGCCACCTTTGTCAAAGATCAATTGGGCGTAGGTGTCTGGGTTTATTTCTGGGGTCTCTATTCTGTTCCATTGGTCTGTATGTCTATTTTGGTATATATAGACAGGCCTTTGGAGCGGCTGACCCAGGAAGAATCTCAGGTTCTGATTCTCCCTTATTCTCGCCATCTCGTAGGTGGTGTGCCTGTACCAGACTCTGGGCAACCCCCTCAGCAAACTCACCACACTCAACTGCATGCACTCCCACTTCATTCTCTCTGATGATGGCACCGTGGGCAAGTATGGAAATGAGATGAAGCTCAGGAGGAACCTGGAAAAGTACCTCTCTCTGCAGAAAATACATAGCCGTGAGTACCCTGGGGGCTTAGTGCCCTGCTGAAGAGCAAGATGCTGCCTCAAGTTAATGTCTGGCCTGTGAGCCCTCAGCGGGAAGAAAGCAGTCTGTAACATAGTGCAGAACTGAACTGTGGGTGAGAGTCAGAAGAGAGAAAGGAATCTTTGGGGACAGCAGAGTCAGGGGAGGTTTTCTGTCAGGGTGGAGACTTGAGCAGAGCTTCGAGGATTCTTTGGGATTGGGTGTACAGGGGGAGAAAGGAGAGGAAGTGATCTGGGGATGGGGTTTGCTGAAGAGCAGTAAGAGGACTAGACTGAGAAGGGTAGGGAAGATGGTATTTCATACGTGGGTGGGGTGGTTCTACTCAGGGAAGGGTTGAAATCAGGACTTTTTGTTTTTAAAATTAAAAAAAATATATATGGCCATACCCTTGGCACATGGAAGTTCTCAGGCTGGGGACTGAACTTGCGCCTTGGCAGCAATCTGAGCTCTGCAGTCAGATTCTTAACCTACTGTGCCACAGGAGGAACTCTGAGATCAGGACTTTGAGAACTAGGGACCTTTGAAGGTATCAGTGATGTGCTTTGAGATGGCTATTTTGGTAGTGTTTGAAGGATGAGAAGAGAGGGGAGGGCCAGAATCGGTGAGTGTCCTTGGATGCAGAGGAGAGAATCCTTAAAGGGAGGAGGGGAGAGTTGGGTGCTGCCTGGGCAGAAGGTGGCTCCTTCCTCTTTTTTTTTGGTTTGTTTTTGTTTGTTTGTTTTTTTGTTTGTTTGCTTAGGGCTGTACCCATGGCATATGGTAGTTCCCAGGCTAGGGATTGAATCGGAGCTATAGCAGCTGGCCTATACCCTAGCCACAGCAATGTGGGATCCGAGTCACTTCAGCAACCTACACCACTGCTCATGGCAATGTAGGATCTTTAACCCACTGAGCAAGCCCAGGGATTGAACCCACGTTCTCAGGGATACTACTCAGATTCCTTTTGTCTCCTTCCTCTTCTGGTGAGATAATCTTCCACAGAATACTCCCACCCTCCGGACAGAGATGGAAGGGATTGGGAAGGACTCTGGGAGGCTTTAATTGTCAGTCTTTGACTTTGGGCTGGGTCCCCTGAGGCAGCAGAATGTAGTGAGGTCAGATGGATCAAACCTCTGACGTTTACTGCCTGTAGACTTGGGCAATGAAATTATCTGTCAAATTGTTTTCTTACAAAATGTAAGAAAGTCAACCTTTGCCTTTTGTTGTGAAAGTTAGAAAAGATCAGGTCTTTTAGATGTGCCTGGAAAAGTATTGGGTACATAATAGGTTCTCAATACATGTGTGTCTTTCCTTTTAGACTCCTTTGGCCCAGGGGTCTTCTCCTGGTTGGGGTGGGGGCAGGGAGAGAGACTCAAAGTTGTTGCCAGTCATTAAGAACTTTGAATGAAGTTTGGAGGCTCCCTTGGGTCAGGAAAGGAACAGGGAGAAAGCAGCTGGTATGTGGTCCTGGGGGAGGCTGGCTAGCTGAGAGAGAGAGACCCATGGAGGAGGAAGGGCGTGCAGGTAGAGATTGCCCTGCAGGGATCTGAAAGACCAGTTATCTAAAAGGTCCTGTTGCCTTGTGCCAAAACTCAGCCTTGGCCTCTGTCCTCTGGTGCTGAATAGAAACACGGAGACAGAGTTTTGGGTGAAGGAGTAAAAGACAGCTTTTATTGCTTTGCCAGGCAAAGGAGGTCACAGCTGGCTAATGCCTTAAAGATTGTGCCTTCCATTGGGAAGACTTCCAAGGAGTTTTATAGTAAAAAAGAGAAAAATAGATTTTCAGATAGGAATTAGGATTGGGACAGACTTGCATTCTTCTTTCTTTGGGGGAATATGTCATCAAAGCTGACGTCAGGCAATCTCAGCATGATCATGACGGTGGTCTTCTGGGTTATTGCCTAGGATAACAGTACTCGCAAAAAGGGCCTATTGATCAGAAATCAGAGCAAACTAGGAAAATTTCTAAAGAACATTATGTGCTAATAATCTTTAACCCACAGGCTTAATTGTGCTCATGGTTCCTATTCTTTGGCTTATGGGTGATTGTGTTTATGGTACGATTTATCTAGGGAGACGGACAAGGAGGTACTCTAAGCTGTTCAGTTTTAAAGTATTCATTTCTAAAAGAAGCATAAGGATTATAACTTCTCTCTTAGGTGAATAAGATGCTTACATCATTGTGTGTATCCCTTGATAGGAAACCAGGATTCTGCCCCAAGGCTGTACTATTGTTTTATAACTAGTTCCTCTTTTGTCTTTGCATCCCCTTCCTTACCTGATCACTGTCTGAGCCTGTCCCTTGGAACTCAGGGAGGGTCATGGAGGCTAAATGAGGCCCATTTTCTAAAAATAAGAAATGAGGAACACAGAAAGGCCTTTGTTCCCAAGAGCCCCATAGGGCCCTGCTTCGTTATAGCTTCTGTGGACCTGAACTCGCCATCTGTGCCTGGGGCTCTGTGCAGCATTATAATGTATGCCCCATGAGAGCAAAGTCTCTGTCTTTATTATTTCCTGCTGATTCTCCCTTTGTGGATGATGGGAGATAGCTCTGAGTTTGCATGTCGCCATATGTGAGTGACATTTCTATTTTCAAAGACCGTGAAATTGAGGATTTATTTGGAGGGTTTTGCTGTCTGTGAAGAGATACTGTGGAGTCAATTCTAATGGACTGGTAACATTTATTACTCACAGAGAACTGACAGGAAAATGGCAACAACTTAAACACACACATGCATGCACACACACAGGAAAGAAGGAATGAGAAAGAAAGGAAGAAAGAAAAAGAATTGAAAAAAGTCCCCAACAAGCACAAAATTCTTTAAGTATCAAAGCTGATCTTCATACCTATGAGCTCACTAGGGGGCTTCTGCAATTTTTTTTCTTATAGTTGATTTATAATGTTCTATCAATTTCTGCTGTACAGCAAAGTGACCCACTTATACATATTATATGTTCTTTTTCTCACGTTGTCCTCCATCATGTTGCATCACAAGTGATTAGATACAGTTCTCTGTGCTATACATCAGGATCTCATTGCTTGTCCACTCCAAATGTAATAGTTTACATCTACTAATCCAAACTCCCAGTCTTTTCCATTCTCTCTCCCTCTTCCTCAATAACCGCATGTCTATTCTCTAAGTCCATGAGTTTGTTTCCTGTAGATAGGTTCATTTGCGCTGTATATTAGATTCCAGATATAAGTGATATCATAATGGTATTTGTCTTTCTCTTTCTGACTTACTTCACTTAGTGTGAGAGTCTCTGGTTGCATCCATGTTGCTGCAAATGGCATTATATAGTTCTTTTTTATGACTGAGTAGTATTCCATTGTGTATATATACCACATCTTGTTATTCTGTTCATCGATGGACATTTACGTTGTTTCCATGTCTTGGCTATTGTGAATAGTGCTGAAATGGACATACAGCTGCATGTATCTTTTTCAATGACAGTTTTGTCCTGGTCATATTGCTGTATCATATGGTAGTTCTATGTATAGTTTTCTGAAGTACCTCCATACTGTTTTCTATACTGGTTGTACCGACTTACATTCACAGCAAGAAAGAAGGAGGGTGTCCTTTTCTCCATACCCTCTCCTGCACTTGTTGTTTGTTGACTTGTTAATGATGGCCGTTCCAACCAACGTGAGGTGGTACCTCACTGTAGTGTTGATATGCATTTCTCTAATAATTAGTGATATTGAGTATTTTTTCATGTGCCTGCGGACCATCTGTATATCTTCTTTGGGGAAAGTCTGTTCAGATCTTCTGCCCATTTTTCAGTTGGGCGACTGTTTTTTGCTATTGCGTTGTATAAGTTGTTTGTGTATTTTTATAGATTAAGCCTTTGTCAGTTGCGTCATTTGAAACTATTTTCTTCCATTCCCTAGGTTTTAATTTTTTTTATGGTTTCCTTTGTTGTGTAAAAGCTTGTAAGTTTGATTGGGTCCCATTGGTTTATTTTTGTTTTTGTTTCTATTGCTTTGGGAGACTGACTTTAGAAAACATTTGTAAGGTTGATGTCAGAGAGTGTTTTGCCTATGTTGACTTCTAGGAGTTTGATGGTGTCTTGTCTTATGTTTAAGTCTTTAAGCTATTTTGAGTTTATTTTTGTGCATGGTGTGAAGATGTGTTCTAGTTTCTTTGCTTTACATGCACCTGTTCAGTTTTCCCAGTACTACTTACTGAAGAGACTTTTCCCCATTTTATATTCTTGCTTCCTTTGTCAAAGATTAATTGACTATAGGTGTCTGGGTTTATTTCTAGGCTCTCTATTCTGTTCCATTGGTCTGTATGTCTGTTTTGGTACTAGTACCATACTGTCTTGATTCCTGTAGTTTTGTAATACGGTCTGAAGTCTGGGAAAATTATGCCTCCTGCTTGGTTTTGTTCCTCAGGGTTGCTTTGGCAATTCTGGGTCTTAGATGTTTCCATATAAATGTTGGGATTGTTTATTCTAGTTCTGAGAAAAATGTCATGGGTAATTTGATAGGGATTGCTGAATCTATAGATTGCTTTGGGTAGTATGGCCATTTTAACAATATTCTTGCAGTGCAGAAGCATGGAATATCTTCCCATTTCTTTGAATCTTCTTTAATTTCCTTGATTAATGTTTTATAATTGTCAACATATAAGTTTTCTATGTCCTTGGTCAGTTTTATTCCTAGGTGTTTAATTTTTTGGGGTGTGATTTTAAAAGGTATTATATATATATATAATTTTCTTTTGACATATCTAGGGCCGCACCCGCGGCATGTGGAGGTTCCCAGGCTAGGGGTCTAAAAGGAGCTGTAGCTGTCGGCCTTTGCCACAGCCACAGCAACGCGGGATCTGAGCCGTGTCTGCAACCTACACTATAGCTCACGGCAACGCCAGATCCTTAGCCCACTGAGCAAGGCCAGGGATTGAACCTGCAACCTCATGGTTCTTAGTCAGATTCGTTAACCACTGAGCCACGACAGGAACTCCAAAAGGTATTATATTTTTATATTCCTTTTCTAATACTTCATTTTTTTTCTCTTGTTTTTTCTATGGCCTCACTCATGGCATATGGAGGTTCCCAGGCTAGGCGTCCAATCGGAGCTGTAGCCTCAAGCCTACACCAGAGCCACAGCAACGTGGGATCCGAGCTGAGTCTGCAACTTACACCACGGCTCACAGCAACTCTGGCCACTGAGCAAGGCCAGGGATCGAACCTACAACCTCATGGTTCCTAGTCAGATTCGTTAACCACTGACTGAGCCACGACAGGAACTCCTCTAATACTTCATTTTTAGTATACAGAAATGCAACCGATTTCTGAACATTAATCTTGTATCCTGCTGCTTTGCTGAATTCGTTGATCAGTTTGAGTAGTTTTTATTTGGAGTCCTTAGGGTTTTCTATATACAGTATCATGTCATCTGCATTAGAGTGACAATTTTATCTTTTCTCTTCCAATTTGGATACCTTTTATTTCTTTTATTTGTCTCATTTCTGTGGTTAGAATTTCTAATACTATTTTGAATAAAAGTGGTGGGAGTGGGCATCCTTGTCTTGTTCCAGATTTTAGTGGGAAGTCTTTCAGCTTTTCTCCATTGAGTGTTATATTGGTTGTGGGTTTGTCATAACAGGTTTTTATTGTGTTATGTTCCCTCTATACCCACTTCGGTAAGAGTTTTTATCTCAAATGGATGTTGGCTTTTGTCAAACGCTTTATCTGCATCTGCTGAGATGCTCATGTGGTTTTTGACTTTTTATTGTTAATGTGGTGTATGATATTGATTGATTTGCACATGTTGAAGCATCTTTGTGTATTTGGGATGAATCCCACTTGGTTGTGGTGTATGATCTTTTTTATATGTTGGATTTGGTTGGCTAAATTTTTGAGAATTTTTGTATCTATATTCATAAAAGATACTGGCCTATAGTTTTCTTCTTTGGTATTATCTTTGTCTGGTTTTGGTATTAGGTTGATGGTGGCTTCATAGAATGTCTTTGGGAGTGTTCCTCCTTCTTCAGCATTTTGGAAAAGTTCAATAAGATGGGTATAAAGTCTTTTTATGTTTGGTAGAATTTGCCTGTTGAAGTCATCTGGTCCTGAACATTTGTTTGAAGGAGGTGTTTTTATTACAAATTCAATTTCATTTCTAGTGATTGGTCTGTTCAGTTGATCTATTTCTTCTTGATTCAGTTTTGGCAGGCTGTGAGTCTCTATAAGGTTGTTCATTTCTTCTAGGTTTTCAGATTTGTTGGCATATAATTGTTACAGTATTCTCTTAAGTTTTTTTTTTGTATTTTTGCAGTATCTGTTGAGATTTCTCCTTTTCATTTCTTATTTTGAGTTCTTTCTCTCCTCTTCTTGGTGAGTCTAGCCAGAGCTTTGTTGATTTTGTTTATCCTTTCAAAAAACCAGCTTTTGGTTTTATTGATTTTTTTTTCTATTGTCTTTGGAGTCTCTCTCTCTGATCTTTATTATTTCCTTCCTTCTGCTGACTTTAGGTTTTGTTTGTTCTTCTTTTTCTAATTCTTTTTTTTTCTTTTTTTTCCTTTTTCAACAAAATCCTAAGCAGTTTATTTATTTATTTTTTTTCATATTAACAATGAATTTTATTTCAGTTATAGGTGTACAAATCTTTTTCTAATTCTTTTAAGTGATAGGTTGAGCTGTTATTTTGTGATTTTTTTTTCTTTTCTTACAAAGGCCTGTATCACTATGAGCTTCCAGCTAAGAACTGCTTTTGCAGGATCCTGTAGATTTGGAATGGTAATGTTTTCATTTGTCTTGAAGTATTTTTTATTTTTTAATTTCCCTTGTGATTTCCTCGTTGACCCATTGGTTTTTTTTAATGATTTTTATTTTTTCCATTATAGTATTTTACAGTGTTCTCTCAAAAATATATATATATGTATATATTCTTTTTCTGACATTATCCTCCAACATGTTCCATTACAAGTGACTGAATATAGTTCCCTGTGCTATTCAGCAGGATCTCGTTACTTAAACATTATCCTCCAACATGTTCCATTACAAGTGAATATAGTTCCCTGTGCTATTCAGCAGGATCTCATTACTTATCCACTCCAAATGCAATTGTTTGCATCTATTAATCCCAGACTCCCAGTCCATCCCACTCCCTTCTCCCCCTTGGCAACTGCAAGTCTGTTCTCCAAGTTCATGAGTTTTTTTTTTTTTTTTTCCTAGTGGAAAGGTTCATTGGTGCAGTATATTAGATTCCAGATATAAGTGATATCATATAATCTTTCTCTTTCTCTTTATGACTTACTTCACTTAGTATGAAAGTTTCTAGTTCCATCCATGTTGCTGCAAATGGCATTACTTTATTCTCTTTATAGCTGGGTAGTATCCATTGTGTATATATACCACATCTTCTTAATCCAGTCATCTGTCAATGGACATGTTTCCTTTAGATTTCAAAAGTTTTCAGACATAATTTCTTCAAATATATTTTCAATCCCCTTTAATTTTTCTTCTTATTCTGGAATCCCTAGTAGGCATAGATTGGCCCGCTTTATATTATCCCATAGATCTCTTACAGTGCTTTCATGTTTTTTCATTTGGTTTCCTGTCTGCTGTCCTGATTGGATGATTTCCATTATTCTATCTTCCAAGTCACTTACTTGTTTCTCTGCATTATTCGTTCTGTTCTTCAGTGCTTTTGACTCAGCTTGCATTTCTGCAAATGAACTTTCTAATTTTTCTTGGTTTCTCCTTATATTTTCTAGTTGCTTTCCAAAGTAATCTGCATTACTGTTCATATCTGCTTTTAATTCCTTCATTTTCACTCTTAATTCCTTCAGTATTTTCACTGTCTCCTTTTTGAACTTGGTGTCTTTTTTATTTTATTTTATTTTTGTCTTTTTGCCTTATCTAGGGCCACACCCATGGCATATGGAGGTTCCCAAGCTAGGGGTCTAACAGGAGCTGTAGCTGTCGGCCTTTGCCACAGCCACAGCAATGCGGGATCCACGCTGTGTCTGCAACCTACACCACAGCTCACGGCAAACGCCGGATCCTTAACCCATTGAGCAAGGCAAGGGATCGAACCCGCAACCTCATGGTTCCTAGTTGGATTCGTTAACCACTGAGCCACGATGGGAACTCCAACTTGGTGTCTTTTAGACTGCAGAGATCTATTTCACTGCTTGCTCCTTCAGGTGAATTCTGTTCTTTTAACTGGGAATAGCTCGTGAGCTTCTTCATTTTGCTTATATTTTTCTTATTCTGTGAGTTTAGGGAAAAAGTACTGTAGTCTTGGAGGGCTATTTGTATGTGCAAGTACACTTGGGTATTTTGTGAGAGCTTACCATTTATTTTTAGGGTGCTATGCATGCTTCCAGGGAGATGAAGGCAATGGTCAGGGCTAGTAGCCAGTACCTGATTGCTGGGCTCTTGACAGTGGAAGGCCTGTGAGGAGGTGGTGCAGGCTGCTCCTAGTTGCAGGGCCCTGGGAAGTGACAGTGATCTTCAGGCAGGTGTAGGCTGTGCTCAGAGCATATGGCAGTGGCAGCAGTAGAGTGTATGTGTTCCCAGGGGACTGAGAACAATGGGTGGTGCTTGGTTGCATTGTCCTTCTCTGTGCAGACCTCTCACAGAGGTTGATTGGGGCCACAGGTGGTGCCTGTTCATGGACCATTAGTGGTGGTGGGCCATGCCCACCTCTGGTGTCTGAGATGACTGCTGTGTTTTGTCCCCACCATCTGTAGAACACACGTGAGGAGCAGTTATCATACTTAGTCCCCCATTTCCTGTAGCTCACACAAATGGTGCCTCACCACCTATAGCCTGTGCCAGAGGCACTCTGCCCTCTGAGAGTACACTTGTGCACTGGGAAGGATATTCCTATGGCAGTCTGCCCATCCTCCTCTTGTTTTCCCCAACAGTGGCACCTTTTTTCTTCTGTGGGCCCAAACCTCCTCCTGGGTTCCCTCAGCATTGGCACTCTGCTCCCCAGCCCATGGTGTATCACTCCCTAGACCCTCAGGCTGTCTTCACACAGCCAGCCCCAGTCCTCTCCCTGGAACTGTCCTCTGGAGCCTGAGTTTCAGTGCCCAGCCCCCACCTGAGCATCTCAGGCTGTGGTGTCTGGGGGAAGTGGTACCGATTATCTGTTCGGCTCTGTCTCTGCTTTGCCCTCCTCAGTCCAGCTGCTGCGACTTTCTCTGAGGCTTTGAGTTCCCTCCTCCCTGGCTGATCTCCCCGTTGGTTGGTTGGCTTCCCCAGGTGTGGGTTCCTTCCCTCTTTCAAAGCTCCCTCTCAGGAGTGTTACAGTCCCATCGTGATTCCTTCTCTCTCTTTCTCTCTCCCTCTTTTTCATTTTTATTTTTCCTTTTGTCCTACCCAGTTATGTGGAGTGTTTCTTGCCCTTTTTGGAGGTTGAAGGTCTGTCAGCATTCATTAGATGTTCTGTGTGAATCATTCTACATGTAGATTTTTTTTTTTGATGTGTTTGTCCAAGAAGATGAGCAACACATCTCACTCCTCTGCTATCTTGATCCCTCTCTGCAATATTTGTATTTATCATTGGTGTGGTTAAACAGGGATTTAGGAGTTTCCATCGTGGCTCAGTGGTTAATGAATCTGACTAGGAACCATGAGGTTGCAGGTTCAATCCCTGGCCTTGCTCAGTGGGTTAACGATCCGGCGTTGCTGTGAACTGTGGTATGGGTTGCAGGCACAGCTCGGATCTGGCGTTGCTGCTGCTCTGGTGTAGGCTACAGCTCTGATTGGACCCCTAGCCTGGGAACCTCCATGTGCCACGAGTGCAGTCTTAGGAAAAAAAAAAGCAAAAAGACAAAAAAAAGGGATTTACTTGGATGGAATGAAAATAACTATTTTCTTGAATTCTCTCACTTCTTTTCAGCTGGGCTTATTGGAGTCCCTTGTAAACCCTTGATGTTGTGAGAGAGCACTTACCAAAAAAAAAAAAAAAAGAAAAAGAAAAAAGAAAGAAACTGACCTGATAAAGTTGCTGTAGAGATTCCCTGGGTTCATCCATTTGAAATATGGCCTATGTCAGTTCCTATGATGTATGCCTGTGAGGACAGAAAGCATAGGATTAGTGGCTTTACAGGTCTTCATAATCAAAGTCCTTTTATTTTCTTTTAATCTTTTTAGGGCTGCAGTCTTGGCATATGTAAGTCCCCAGGCTAGGGGTCGAATTGGACCTGCAGGTGCCAGTCTATGCCACAGCAACAGCAACACCAGAGCCAAGCCACATCTGCAACTTACACCATAGCTCATAGCAATGCCAGATCCTTAACCCACTCAGTGAGACCAGGGATTGCACCTGAGTCCTCATGGATACTAGTAGGGTTTGTTACTACTGATCCGCAATAGGAATAATCCAAGTATTGATGGAGAAGAGCGCTGTTTTCCGGGTTGCCTGGTCTAGGAGCTTCTCATTTGGAGCTGTAATGTCATATTCCTGTCTAACCTGGGAGCCAGGACTAGAGGCAGCTTTCTCCTGAGATTTGTTAGCAAGAACTTTACAGATTTTTTTTTCTTTTAAAACAAATTTAATTATTAGTGTCACTGAGATCCTTTTGGTGGTAATCATAAAAATTTGTTTTTGGTGAGGATTAGTTATTGCCTCAAAAAGAGATGTACTTAACAGAAATTAAATTCTTTTCCTCTCCTGCAAAATATCCTTATTGATTTCTTTTTCTGATGATAAATGTGTTATATAATTTATATTCAGTTAAAGAAAGAAAACACAGAAGGGAGCTTTCTGTAATCTCACTATAAAAAATAACCACCCTTTAACTTTCTCATCCATATGCTTTCAGAAGTTTTATATATATGTAAATAGAGAGAGGGAAAGAACAACATTTTAAAATGAACACTGGGATCGTATAATATCTTTTGTTGTCTTCTCTTCATCTTCCACTAAATGTGGATGTATTTCCATAACAATAAGGATAATTTAGCACATTTCAATGGCTGCATAGTATTTCATCATAAAAGATAGAAGACACTCTCTTTAAAAATTTTGAACCATGACCCTGTAGATTCCTCACTGTGAGGGGATGGGTATTACCAGAGGAGGTTGCTGCAGTACATGGGGCCCAGAATGAAGTTTTCTGTTGCTCAGGTGTGAGTGTGGTGTTGCCTGCCAATTTTTCCTTCTTTTGAAAAAAAATTGATTTAAATATATCAATACACACATGTTGTAAAAGTTAAGTGAGAAATCTATAGAATAAACCATCAGCATATCCCTGAATCTTTCCCTCTCTTCTTCACTAGTAATAATTTGATGTATATCCTTAAAGAATTTTCTGGCCATTTATAGAACATGATACACATATAGATATGTGCCTATGTATATATAAAATATATATCCATATATATGGTTTTAAATTTTAAATCAAATCATACAGAGCATATCATTCTGTAACTTTTGTGTACTTAATATATATTTATTTTTGTCTTTTTAGGGCCACACCTTTGATATATGGAAGTTCCCAGGCTAGGGTCAAATCAGAGCTGCAGCTGCCAGCCCATGCCACAGCCACAGCAACACCAGATCTGAGCTGTGTTTGCGACCTACACCATAACTCACATAAAACAAAATACAATGTCCAGTGGCATATGGAGTTTCCCAGGCTAGGGGTCAAATTGGGGCTGTAGCCGTGGGCCTATGCCAGAGTCAGAGCAACGTGGGATCCGAGCTGTGTCTGCGACCTACACCACAGCTCACGGCTATGCCAGATCCTTAACCCACTGAGCAAGGCCAGGGATCGAACCCATGTCCTCATGGATGCTAGTCGAATTTGTTAAACACTGAGCCATGACAGGAACTCCAAGTTTTAAGTCTCTGAGGGTTACTCGTCCCATCCTGTTCTAAGAAATAACCACTATTAGGAGTTCCCTTCATGGCTCAGTGGTTAAGGAACCCGACTAGGATCCATGAGGATGCAGGTTTGATCCCTGGCCTCTCTCAGTGGGTTAAGGATCCGGCATTGCCATGAGCTGTGGTGTAGGTCGCAGATGTGGCTTGGATCCCGAGTTGCTGTGGCTGTAGTGAGGCTGGCAGTTGTAGCTCCAATTTGACTTCCCAGCCTGGGAACTTCTATATATGCCTCAGGTGCAGACCTAAAAATAAAAAGGGAAAAAAAGGGAATAACCACTATTAAAAGTTGATTGAATTGGCCAAGATTTGATATTTTTGGAGATGAGTGGTGGATACATTGGGATCCATTAGATCATTCTATTTTCTTTTAGCTATGTTTGAAAATTGCCACAGTAAGTTAAAATTTCTTGAAAACTACTAATTATTATTATTTTTTTAATTACTGAAAGCCTTTAGCTACCTTGTTGACTGGGAGAAGATGCTCTTACCATGTTTGTGCTACTTTTATTTAAAGTCCAAGCATCTGGCTTGGTCTTGAAGTACACAAGCCCTGAGTCAAAGAAGCGAGAGGGGCTGGTGCAAGTAATGAATATGTGTGATCACTGAAAGACTTGCATCTAGAAATCAGAATCGCCCACTGGCTGAGGTTCCTTTATAACAGTTTGATGTTGTCATCTGAAATAGGCTCAAGACAAGGCGTGCCCGTGGTGGGACTGGTGGTGGAAGGTGGTCCCAATGTCATCCTTTCTGTGTGGGAGACTGTGAAGGACAAAGACCCGGTGGTGGTGTGTGAGGGTACGGGCCGGGCTGCCGACCTCCTGGCCTTCACCCACAAGCACTTGGCAGACGAGGGGTGAGTTGTTGACTGTTCATTTCCGAAGTTCTGCTGACTCTTTATTTTTCCATTTTAGTTCTTCAAGCTCTACTTTCATGTGAGCTGGATATTCTTGGAGGAGAGACTGGGATTCTCTGGATATCTTGGAGGACAGAGAAGTTGAGACTGGAGTTCATTTTACATTGGTTTTTGCATTTATTAAGCAGCACCAAAATGCCCTCCAATGATGCAAGTTACTCTTTCCGTATCTGAAGAGTGGCCTGCGTCTTGCAAGGACCTTGAGCCTTGTATGAGCTTAGAGAGAAAACATCCAGGGGGAGTGAGATTAGAGACTGCTGTGGCCCCAGATCATCTTCATACTCAGTTGCTGTTAGTAAAAATAGCAAAATTTGGGGAAATAGACATCCTGACATTTTTTTTGGTAGCATAAGATGTACTTATTTGAGTTTTTGTTGTTGTTTTTGATTTTGTAGGGCCGTATCCATTGCATATGGAAGTTCCCAGACCAGGGGTTGAATTGGAACTGTAGTCACCAGCCTACACCACAGCCACAGCATTGCCAGATATGAGCCACAACTGCGACATACACCACAGTTCATGGCAATGCCAGATCCTTAATCCACTGAGTGAAGCCAGGGATCAGACCTTCATCCTCATGGATACTAGATGGGTTCATTACCACTGAGCCACGACTGAACTCTTTGAGTTTTAATTCTTTCCCTTTTTCAAACAAGATGGTAGTTTTTCTCTAGCTGTCCCTATACTCAGTGTTACTCTTCTGGTTTCAGAAGCATGATATTTCTACTGTGCAAGTACAGTGCCTATGAACTGAAATGACCCCACTAATTTTTTTTTTAATTTTAAAATTTTTTTTTGTCTTTTTAGGGCCGCCCAGCGGCATATGGAGGTTCCCAGGCTACGGGTCAAATTGGAGCTGTAGCTGCCGGCCTACACCACAGCCACAGCAACGCGGGATCTGAGCCTCGTCTGTGACCTACACCAGAGCTCATGGCAATGACTGTGATCTTGACCCACTGAGCAAGGCCAGGGATCGAACCCATGTCCTCATGGACACTAGTCGGGCTTGTTAACCACTGATCCACAACAGGAACTCCCACTAATTTATTTAATAAGCATTTATTTGCAGCTTATGTTATAATTGTTCTCTGATGACTTTTCCCTTACAGTTTCTCTCCCCTTTCAGTCCTCAGCCTTTGCCTCTGCCCTATAACCCCTTCCTGGTCTTTTACCTCTCTCTCTTTCCTAAGGTTATCCCAAATGAATGATTCTTGAACCTTTTGGAGTTTCAGATTCTTTAAGAATGTGATGCTCTCATAACTTCTGGTGATTTCATAGCCCCCTGAAAATTTATGAGCTTGAGAACCCTGCCCTGAGTGCATTCTTCTCAGCAGCATGGCAGATCAGCCCTTTCTTCCTTTCTCTTCAGCCTTTTCCTGGTGCTGCTGCTTCACTTTGCTTCCCGTTCATTTGTCTCTTGGCCGAACTGTCCATAGAAACCTAGGTCAGAAGGAACAGACGCAGGGATGTTGTACTTATATTGATATTTCTGGCTTATCTCCTTCTCTGCGTAGTGTGCAGTCATGACTATTCCTCTCTCCCCCAGGACCCTGCGCCCTCAGGTGAAGGAGGAGATCATCTGCATGATTCAGAGCACCTTCAACTTTAGTCTTAAACAGTCTAAGCACCTTTTCCAAATTCTAATGGAGTGTATGGTGCACAGGGATTCTGTGAGTATGATGAGTTAATGACTCAACTGACTTAAAGTGCGAATGTCCAACAACTCTGATATTTATTTTCACTTTTTTTCGTTTCTAATTTGATTATATATAATTCTGCAGAACTTGAAGTTGATTAAACTTGGCTTCTTGTTCCTTCCTCCCCCCCTCCCGCCCCCCACCTCCCACCATACTTCAAATTCCTGGTACTTGGGCAATAGCACTTAGATAATGTTAACAGTATTACAGAGAAGTGATGACATTTAGTGAAGATGACACCATAAATATTTTAGCAGGGTAAAAGAACAGCTCCATGTCTCACTTAGTCTGTGGGCTTAGATGAGTGTATCAGAGCAACTTCAGTATATCCTGCAGGGAGTCACTGGAGATGCAGTGGACAGTGGAAATGTGAGAATGCACTCTCAGAAGAAGGAAGCCACAGACTATGGGCTTGGAATAGGATACAGATTCAGGAAAAGATTTTAGTGTTTTAGGGTACTTTGGTCAAAATTTTTATCAGTGACTTGGATGATCTATAGCTGACAGTTACAGTAAATATGCAAACATGTTATGATTAATAGTGATCTTTCCAGATACTGAAGGCTGGACAAGATCATACAAGATTTTGGTAATATCAATGCACCTGGCCTCAAAAAAAACCAATCGAATAAGTCAAGTCCAGACTGAGCATGGGTAAAGGGTTTTGAAAAACCCTTGGGGATTTTAGTTGACCTAATAACAACAAAAATAACAACCATTTCTACAGTTAGTAATGTGCTTTCAGTGTGTATCTTTTCAGCTGAGATAGCTCCAAGTTCAATATGGCTGTGATTATTTATTTTACTTTCAGAGATTATGAAGTGAAACCCTAAAGAATTTAAGTGATTTTCCCAGAGCTTTGCATTTATGAAATAGTAGAACTGAACCTTGTACTCAGAGTCGAAATCTTGAGTATGGTTTATATTTCCCACACTAGTCAGTAGGTTGAGAAAAGGACACGTTAAATAAATCACCCTTATATTTGCCTCTTCCTGTCATCAAAGAGAGTGACCAAGAAGCAGTGTAATAATCAAGAGGGAGCTAGAAGAGGCAAGGGTTTTCAGGTCATAGAAATTAGGTTCTCAGCTCCTGCACAACTGAGGGTTGATTATATTCATGCACACGGAGGGGCTGTTAGTGTGAATTGTAGAAGCATAGTTTTCCTATCCTTAAGAGATTTTAGAGATTATTTAGTTTCTCTCATTTTGTGGTTGAGAAACCTGAGATGCAGTGGCTTCAAGATATTTAATCAAGACTGACTAGTTAGTGGCCTCTCTGGGGCTAGAACTTAGCCATTTTGGCACTTTTTTGTTGAACAGCTCCCTCTACTATGTAATATATTTTCATCTGGAAGGACTGAGAAACATCCATTAACAGCAGGAGACCTTTAGTAATCATAAATAATGTCCTTATTTGTCTTAAAAAAATCGGTTGCATGCCAGGAGGCACTGGGCACTTTGACACTGTGAAGGTGTCTGTACTGTCCATTGTACTTGTTCACTGGGTGCATTATAATTGCCTCATTTATTTTATGACAAATCCTTAAGGATTCATTTTCCATTAAAAAGTAAGTCTTAGTTCTAAAGCTAGGTGAACAGAAGGATCTCATATCATATTCCTTCAAAATGAGGAATAGTTATTATTATTATTTTTTTGTTATTTGGCTTTTTAGGGCTGCACCTGCAACATATGGAGGTTCCCAGGCTAGGGATCAAATCAAAAATGTAGCCGTCAGCCTTTGTCACAGCCACGGCAACGCCAGATTCGAGCCGTGACTGCAACCTACACCACAGGGCAACGCTGGATTTTTGACCCACTGGATCCTTGACCCACTGAACGAGGCAGGGATGAAACCCGCAACCTCATGGTTCCTAGTTGGATTCATTCCTGCTGCACCACAACAGGAACTCCAGGAATAGTTTTCTTTACATGAGAAATTGATACCGAATTTCTTTTCATTATAGCATGGGAATAGTAAGTCAATATAGTAATATTCTTTCACATATATTTCCTCTAGGGTACCTAAAATTTTTCATTTTTTTTTGTTACTGCATGTATATAATTCTTCCATTACTCTACTTAAAAGTTTTCTCTCTTATTAGTAAAAATGTTTTTTTAACTGTTTATCGTTTTTGACATTGATGAAGACCGTTTTCCTCTATTTATTAGCTCGAGTGCTTACTTTTTTTTTTTGCTTTTTAGGGCTGCACCTGCAGCATGTAGAGATTCCCAGGCTAGGGGCTGAATTGGAGCTACAGCTGTGAGCCTATACCACAGCCACAGCAACGTGGGATCCGAGCCGCGTCTGTGACCTAGACCACAGCTCCCGGCAACGCCGGATCCTTAACCCACTGAGCAAGGCCAGGGATCGAACCCGCAACCTCATGGTTCCTAGTTGGATTTGTTTCTGCTGTGCCACAATGGGAACTCCTTGAGTGCTTACTTTTGAAAGCACTTCTTTGCTAGTTTCCAGAATGTATGAATTTGTGTTTCATCTGTTTTAGATTACCATATTTGATGCTGATTCAGAGGAGTCACAGGACCTTGATTTAGCAATCCTAACAGCTCTGCTAAAGGGTGAGTGTATAAATAAGGTTACAATTGTTCCTCCTTTTCTCTACATTCCATGGCACTTTGTGCTTTTTATGTTGATATTTTAAACAGAATATGTGATTCCTTTTTTCTACCGTAGGCACAAATTTATCAGCATCAGAACAATTAAATCTGGCAATGGCTTGGGACAGGATGGACATTGCCAAGAAACATATCCTAATTCATGGACAACACTGGAAGGTATAATGAAAATGAAGTTATTTGGAAGGCATATGTTGCATGTTGGTTTGTTAGGAGGGGCAAAATAGCAAGTTTCAGGAAAGATAGACTGCTTTGGGGAGGGGTGAGTGCAGTATCTCTGAGGCTGGGTGCCCAGGGACCGTTACGACATTTTTCTCATCTATTTTGCCTCCCTCAAAACAAACTACTTAGAAATTCTGAGCTTGTAGGTTTGGGCTTCACAGTAGGGTGATCTGGCTGCCATTTGTTGGGGTGGGGGTTGCTTAGGAGGTTAGTATATTTCTGTATTTTCTCCTGTACTAGTTGCAGTACCAGAAAGGAATCCTCTAATCCCCTGCCTCAAAAGTTCATGCCCTGCTGCTATTGTTAGGGAAGTCAATACAGGTAGATGGCCAGAAAGGTCCCAACGTTAGCCATTTATGCTGCCAGAATTATGTGGCATAGATTTTGTTTGGTTCTAGACTTTTTGCCATTTTCTGGGCACTTCCATTTTCGGCTTTTTGGGGACTGCTAAGCCAATTACCACTTGACCACCTGCTTTCCAACTTCTAAAATGTTTCACTTTTGATCTTCTTGTTCTTGTGGACTCATTTTATTTTTTTAAAAAACCATTTACTATAATTTTAGTGGAGTTTTAGGTAGGCGTAAAAAGTAGATGGGTGTGTTTAACTTGCCATTATTCCTAGAAGTCAGGTATAGTTTTAAATGGGAACATGCCAAGTTACCAAAAAAAAGGGAAAAAAGAAACCAAGAATTTTTTTTTTTTTAGAATTTTATTAAACTCGAACATTAATTTGGGAAGCATTGAGCTCTTTACCTTAGTCAGTCTTCCCATCCAATAACAGATTTATTCAAGATGTCTTTTATGCCATCAGTTTACTTATTGTTGTGTTTTTTTTTTCTTTTTTCTTTTTAGGGCCACACCCGAGGCATATGGAAGTTCCCAGGCTAAGGGTTGAATCAAAGCTACAGCTGCTGGCCCACACCACAACCACAGCAACGAGGGATCCAAGCCACATCTGCAGCCTACACCACAGCTCACGGCAACACTGGATCCTTAACTCACTGAGCTAGGCCAGGGATTGAACCCACATTCTCATGGCTGCTAGTTGGATGTGTTTCCGCTGCACCACAATGGGAACTCCCTACTTTTTGTTATATCTTCACTTAGGTTCTGGACATTTCTTAGACTGTATTTTATCTGTATAACTTTGAGTTCAAATACATGCAATTCTTTAGTTATTTCAACTTTTTTTTTTTTGTTTTTTTGCCTTATCTAGGGCTGCACCCACAGCATATTGAGGTTCCCAGGCTAGGGGTCTAACAGGAGCTGTAGCTGCTGGCCTTCGCCACAGCCACAGCAACGCGGGATCCGAGCTGCGTCTGCAACCTACACCACAGCTCACGGCAACGCCAGATCCTTAACCCACTGAGCAAGGCCAGGGATCGAACCCGCAACCTCATGGTTCCTAGTCGGATTCATTAGCCACTGAGCCACGAAGGGAACTCCTATTTCTACTTTCTTAATTGTCTCTGTGTCTCTTAATTTCTGCCTTCTGAAGCCTGGCTCACTGGAGCAAGCGATGTTAGATGCTTTAGTGATGGATCGAGTGGATTTTGTGAAGCTTTTAATAGAATATGGAGTGAACCTCCATCGCTTTCTTACCATCCCCCGACTGGAAGAGCTCTATAATACAGTGAGTACTGGAACATTCAATCAGTCACTGCCTTAAACTTTATTTATTGATTAGCTTATGATTTAACTTAAGCTATATCTTGAATATTCAAGTCTCCTTAAATATTCATGTATAAAGATAGCTTACAGAGAGACAGACTTTTCAACCACAGAAACATTACTGCTAAATCTATTTTATCCTATGGTCATTTTTGTGTTTTCCATTTTAATTAATTACACAGAATAGAAGCATACAGTAATTTAATAAGATGGGTAGTAATACCATAGTTTAAGCCAGAGATGTGAATAAGAACAATTGCTTTATTGAACGATTAGAAGCATCTCAACCTAAGGCCATCGTTAAAATTCCGTTCATGCAGCTTTCCCATGACAACCCTTTATTGAAACTAGACTGGCTTACTCATTGTAAAAACATCAATTGCTCAAGCCATGCACCTCTCTGGAGAGGTCCGTCCTTGCCTTTGAATCTTACCCTTTCTTCAAAGCCCTGTTCAAGTCCTGTCTTCTTGATTACTCCAGTTCACAGTCATCTGCTCCTATAATACACATTATTCGCTATTCTTTTTAGTGCACACCTCTTTATATTGGTTATTTTTAGTGTAAAAGCCCTCACTCTCTTCTATTAGATTGTAAAAGCTGTATGGAGAAAGTACTTATATTATTCATTGAATCCCTCAGTAGCTTGTATGAACATGGTAAGTGTTCAATAACTATTTGTTGATGGAATTTAATTGTGATTTATATATATAAAGGATGGTTATAGATTTGTTAAAGTTTACTTCTGCCTTTTGCTACATAAAGTTAATTAAAGCCTAACTACCTAGATATATATTTCTGGCATTGAGAAATATTTCCATCTAATTACAACTTCTCTTGGGAAGGAACTTCCTTAGAATTAATTTGGCTTAAGCTTCATTTATTGAAGTTTAAGGAAATTTTCAGTGTTCTGGATTATGTATGCATTCTTAAATAAAGTGTTTTTTTTCCCTCCCTAACACGTGGTAATTAAAAGGTAATTAAAATTCTTCTTTTTGTTCTTCATTATAGAAACAAGGACCAACTAATATGCTCTTGCATCATCTTGTCCGAGATGTAAAACAGGTAACCTAATTATGAAGGTGTGAAAATTCTTCTTGTATTGTCTTAGCTTTGTGGTGAAGTGTTACCAGATTTTGCTTTGTAATATGTAGACTGGAATTTGCTAGCAAATTACCTACACTCTTCACCCGTGACTCAATAATTTCATCACTAAACCACACTCATACTTTTCCTTCCTGTTTGCTTTGTGTTTTTTAAAGATTTGACCCACCAAGTAAGGGGAATTATCTAATAATTACTTTCCCTTATAAAAGATGAATTGTAGACATAGAAACTTCCAAGGAGAATTTCAGTTCAACATGATAGAACAGTATTGCCAGTGCTGATACCAATACCTGCTGAAACTTCCTGCTTCTGTTGTCTTTATTGAAGGACCAATATGTGATTTCCATTGTTCCTGCTGTTGGTCTGGCTCTGAGTGGTAACTTGGGTGCTCTCACTTCTGTGAATCTAAACATTGTTCTAGGGAGCCAGGGTGGATCCCACTGCTCTGTACCTTTGCTCATATTTTGTTCATGTGTTCTCACTGAACTTCTAGGTAAATCAGACTTAAAATCATCTGATCCCTCATTAGTTACCAAAACTTTGCAACTCTGATAGACTTTTATGCCTTAATTCCTTCTCTTTTAAGTACCAAGAAGCTTCTCCTTTAATTACACCTGCTGAAAACTGGGAGTATTATTTTTTGTCATTGTGATTAAGATCAATCCACAGCACATTTAAAAAAATTCTTCCCTCATTTTTTGAAGTCTGATATCTTTTTTGATATTTTATTTATTATATTTTTTTGAATTTAAAAAATTTATTTTTTAAGTGTGATATCTTGATGGAGAAATTGTGGCCTTTCTGATGATGTTGACTAGGTGGAAGAACCAAGGTGAAAGAATTGTGGAGAAAGATATTTAGTTGGCAAATTAGTCATAAGCAAAATTGTCCATGCTGATGTAAATTGAGTTTGCATTGATTTAAGCTAAGTCAAAATGATTTTCCTTAGATTATTTCCTGAACTCTCATTCTATCACAGTAAACGGAAGAAAAAGGAATGAAATAGTTAAATATGCTTTTAGCTAGCAACAAATAAGAATATTATTTGTGTTCCTTGAAAAAAGTAAATTGTGAATGTGAAAAAGAGAAATTACTTACATTTATTTACATATGTAACCTTCTTTCTTTTTTCTTTTTTCATATTTTCAAGTTTTATTGAAGCATAGTTGATTTACAATATTTGATAATTTTTTCTGTACAACAAAGTGATTCAGTTATACATACATCCATTCTCTTTCATATTCTTTTCTCAAATATATTATCACAGAATATTGAGTAGAGTTCTCTGTGCTATATTTGTATATGTAAACTTCTTTCTTGTCCAAAGCTTTGTGAACATTATTCACAATCTTTTCATTTCTTTTTTTAGCTTTTTTAGGGTCACATCTGCAGCATATGGAAGTTCTTACACTAGGGGTTGAATCAGAGCTTCAGTGGCAGGCCTATACCACAGCCATAGCAATGTGGGATCTGAGCTGTGTCTTCAACCTACACCGAAGCACACGGCAACGCCAGATCCTTAACGCACTGATTGAGGCCAGGGATCGAACCCATATCCTCATGGATCCTAGTCAGCTTTGTTACTGCTGGACCATGACAGGAACTCTGAAAATAATTTTCGTTTAGACTTAGACCTGCGTACTTGGAAATCTGCTGCTCATGCTTCCTACCAACCATAAAATTTGTCTTGGCACAGCCTCATGGTTTGATATCTCATTTTGTTCTGCCATTTTGTTCTCCTTGTTTTGGTTTTTTCTACTTCCTTCATATTCTTAGTTTGTGTATGATGTAGTCAACACAATGCAAAGTGTTACAGCCATTTCAACAGAGAGAGGAGCTGAAGATTTAGCTTAATGTTAATTTTAGATCCTCTATTAAACCTCCAGTGATTACACCTTTGTTGTAGCAGTTCTATCATTTCCAGTTAAAAACAGTCTTTTTTTTTTTTTTTTTTTTTTGACCGCACCCTAGGTTTCTGGAAATTCCCAGGCCAGGAGTCAAATCCACACCACAGCAGCAACCCAAGCTGCTGCAGTGACAACACTGGATCCTTAACCCATGGAACCACAAGGGAACTCTTAAAAACAATCTTTTGTACTCTCTTTAAATATTGTTCTAAAGTGTATGTTTGCATGAGAGAGAGAGGGAAATGAAAAGAGAGTGAATGAGCTCTTATAAGCAGACATTCCATGTCTATGAAACTAAAAACATATCAAGGCTAAGTATTTTTTTCCCATATGAACAAGCAAGTTGTATCAACAACTGGCCATATTTGTTGATTACTTTGTAAAGATGATTGAAGGGCATGTCTCCCTCATTGCAGTTGATTTGGTTATGTTCTAGTGACATGGCAAAAGAGAACGAGAGAACTAACAGTTGTAATTCATTACATGTTTTTGTTTCAGCATACCCTTCTCTCAGTCTACAGAATAACACTGATTGACATTGGACTGGTAATAGAATACCTCATTGGTGGAGCATATCGCAGTAGCTACACTAGAAAAAAATTCAGAGCCCTCTACAACAACCTCTACAGAAAACATAAGGTAATGTAATTGAAAAGTACCCTAGTAAAATTAAGGATTACTAAGGTTAAGCTTTAAGAAAAATGGCTTGGAAGATTAGATGGGAAGAGTGTCCAACATGGACATTCTATTTATTGCCATTTATTGAATATCTGCTACGTGGAAATTATGGTGTTAATACTGGCATGCTGGCCTGGGATGTACATAAAGGTCGGGAGTTTGGAAACTCTTAGAGAAAATAGCTTTATGAATAATTAGTCATAATACAAAACAGGATATAATATGTGCTACGTTGACATAGCGGTATGTGGTGAGAAAGGTTGTAGAGAGAAATGATCAGTTCTTTCTTTTTCTTTTGAAAATACAGAAGTGAAAAGCTTAATGGTGTTAGATCTATAAACTCGTAATAGCTTGTAGCCTGGAGATGACAAACTTGGAACAATTGTGTAGGGATTATGTTGGAAGATGCATGCAGAAGTACCATCTAAAAATACATTTTTTTTTTTGGTCTTTTTGCCTTTATGTAGAGCTGTACCTGCGGCATATGGAGGTTCCCAGGCTAGGGGTCTAACAGGAGCTATACCCACTGGCCTTCGCCACAGCCACAGCAATGCCGGATCCGAGCTGCATCTGCAACCTACACCACAGCTCACGGCAACGCTGGATCCTTAACCCACTGAGCGAGGCCAGGGATCGAACCTGCAACCTCATGGTTCTTAGTCGGATTCGTTAACCACTGAGCCACGAAGGAAACTCCTTAAAATACATATTTTATATGTATTATTTTCCACAATAGTTTTGAAAATCTAGTGATGTAAAATTAGAATTGCGGTTTCATCATTTAGCAAAGAAAACATTGCTTGTTTCTTAAAATTGCCATTAGCAATCAGTAAACTGAAGACCCTGGTTCTTATCAGGAGATAAGGGAAATTTTAGAAAAGGTAGTTTGGGGGCATTTTTGTTGAGAGGAGAGCAGGAACACAGGCACAGTGCTGGGGACATCAGAGTGTGGCTTTACAGTGACAGGGAGACCTTTGTTGCTGGAAAAGTGCCAGAAGGTTGTGTGGGATGACACTGGAAAGATACTTTGGGGTAAGATAACATGAAAAGTCTAGAACATCAGGCTAATTTTGACTTTAATTTGTAAAGAATAAAGAGAAGTGAAAACCCAGCATGGCTTTAGGAGATGAGAAAACAAAATAGAAAGAAACTCAACTCTCAGAGATAAAATACTCTTAATTATAGGGATAATTTGAGGTATCAGCTCCTTCATGTAAACAAAATCGGCCTTGCCGTGAGGTTACCAGTGGCAGGTTTAGGACTTGGCTGTGGCCTTGATGCAGTCCAGTGGGTAGCACCCTAGACCAGTTCCCCTAATACTCTCTCAGAAATGGGTACAAAATTCCTTATTTCTCTTGATTATTATCTCTTTGTTCGTCTTTTTAGGGCCATACCCACGGCATATGGAAGTTCCCAGGCTAGGGGTCTAATCAGAGCTGTAGCTTCTGGCCTATGCCACAGCCACAGCAACACAGGATCTGAGCCGTGTCTGCAACCTACACTGCGGGAACACTGGATCCTTAACCCACTGAGCGAGGCCAGGGATCAAACCCGCAACCTCACGGTTCCTAGTTGCGCCACGCTTCCGCTGCGCCACGACATGAACTCCCTCTCTTGATTATTTCCTAGTGAAGAAATGCAGTTTGTTGTGTTTCCTAATGTATTAGATAGCAAAGTTAAGAATATGTGGTTTGGGAGTTCCCGTCGTGGCGCAGCGGTTAACGAATCCGACTAGGAACCATGAGGTTGCGGGTTCGATCCCTGGCCTTGCTCAGTGGGTTAACGATCCGGCGTTGCCGTGAGCTGTGGTGTAGGTCGCAGACGCGGCTCGGATCCTGCGTTGCTGTGGCTCTGGCGTAGGCCGGCAGCTACAGCTCCGATTAGACCC